>JAWRVF010000736.1:0-182228 GCA_036785485.1 Physcomitrellopsis africana
AAATCAAAGGTGGTAATCATTTTAAGTTCTGAAACTTGATGTACCTCCATTTCACACGTGTAAATTCCTAGGAACTTAGTGATGTTCCTCCCATCAAACCTCCCAATCTTGTCCACTACTGCTTGTAAGGCTTTAGAGGTGTTTTTGTCATCACCTTGCACCTGTTGCCTTTGTTCCATAAACTGGGCAAATGCCTTGAAAAGGTCTTGAGCAGCCACCCCCCCGGGTAATCCAAAACTTGGGTTTTGATCCCCCATCTTCACTTATTGAGTAACTAATGCCTCAAGGCTCTCTCAGTGGAAGCACCAATAATGTCGGGGTAGAGAGAATTTGCCTTAAGAAAGCGCTGGGCTTCTAGCTGTCACTAATTTCTCAATCAAGCTTCAAAAATGAGGAAAACTCAAAGTTTATATATATATATTTTTCTTTTTTTTTGAGAAATTACATCAAATACATAAACCTCAAGTAACTAACAACATCCAAAGTGTGATAAAATCCTCTAAAACCTTATATATCTTTATATGGAAATTTTCCCAAACTTCAACATCTCATATCTCCTGATCCAACTGTCCAAACATGGTAAAATTTTACATGAAGTACTCATGAATTCTTATCAACCTCTACAACAATTTTCAACTGCAAATTTATTGCGGATCTTGAGATATCTTGAAAACCCTAACAGTCGCTTCAAACCCTTGTCTTTATACATCCGCATACAAATTTCTTCATATCTCACAAACTATAAGCTTAAATTCCATGAAATTTGTATGTATAGCTTCTTAACACAAAATTTCACATTCTCTAAGTTTGAGCCAAAATTTCGTTTGAAAACTCAAGTTATAGCTCAAAGCATAACTATTAACAACACAATGTGCTTACTGCCTTGGAATTGGATGCGCTGTCTTCAACTCTTTATATCTCCTTTGTCTAAACTCAAAACTTAAGAATTCCTTCGTAACAAACGTAGATCTTAAAATCACCTTTCCAACCGCACCGTCCGATCTCCAAAAGCCTCCGTAAAACTCCGCAAAATCTCAAAAGAGTGACAATATGTATGAAATCCACTCTTTAACTTTGAACAAGTATAACTTCTTCACCCTAACTCCAAATTGTCTAAAATTTCCTCTCAAACTATACCCAAAACCCTAAACTTTACAACCCTACCTCTGAAATTGCGAATTCTCTTTTTTGAAGTCGCCGAAAACCCCTATTAAGGTCGCGGGCAGCCTCCTCAAAGCCCATTGGGCATGGTATTCGACCAATAGGGATGAAGTTCCCTATTCCTTGCCTTCATCCGACCATGGCTTGATTTCATCCCTCCCAATTAGCCTCTTACTAGCTTAAATTTTCATCCTTAAGTCCCCACCTTCTCTCAAGGCTTCATACTAAACATTTAGATCTTATAATTTTTAAATACCATAACTAAAATAAGTAAAATAAAATAAAATAAAGTTTCTTCTATCAACCATTTTTAATTTAACTTACTAACCATTCTAACACACATCTAGATTCATAAACATACAATATATTTTAACTAATTTTTACATACTGTAAGTAATTACAGTACGACAATGTACAATCCCGCATCTCTAAGTTTTTGTAATACTTGACGAACATGTATTTCATGTTCTTCTATATTCTTAGAATAGATCAAAATGTCATCTAGGTAGCAGACGACAAAATTGTCTAAGAACTCACGAAAAATATTATTCATGAGATGTTGAAAAGCAGCTGGTGCATTCGTAAGTCCAAAAGGCATGACATTATATTCAAAATGTCCGTACCTGGTTCGAAAAGCTGTTTTCCATTCATCTCTTTCTTTGATGCATACTAGATTGTATGCTCCTCTTAGATCTATTTTTGTATAGATCCTAGCTTGATTCAACTGGTTGAGGAGTCCTAATATTAGAAGTAATGGATATTTGTTCTTGATTGTGATCTTATTGAGTCCTCGGTAGTCAACACACATCTGCAATGATCCATCTTTTTTCTTCACAAATAGAATTGGAGCTCCTGTTGGAGATTTAGAATGACGTATGAAATTCTTGGCCAAATTTTTGTCAATATATGCCTTGAGTTCAGGCAATTCATCTTGTGATAAACTGTAGATTGGTCCAAATGGTGGCTGAGTTCCTTCTTTAAGGTCGATTGAACAATCATATGGACGATGCTTTGGAAGAATATCTGCATTTTTTTTCTTAAAAACATCTTGATAATCTTGATATTGACTTGGAATGCTACTTGAAGTCTTTTTATCATTGGAAATAGGTGTAGCATAAATGATAAAAGATGATCCTTCTTCTGCAGCGTACAAGAAAGCTCTTGCACCTACAAACGCAGGTCTAATTCTACTAGACTTGTGATTTCTTATTTGATTAACTATATTGTTAGCTATACTTTTAGAAAAGTTAAGAGTACGAGAATTCCAATCTATTTGAGGGTTGTATTTTTCTAACCATGATAGACCAAGAATAACTGGAATAGAAGGAGATCTAATTATGTTAAAAATTACGCAACCATTATATCCATTTACTACTACATCTAGAGGAAGTGTTTCATAAGTAACATCTCCAGAAGATAAAGGACGACCATCTATGACTTCTACGTGTATGGGTTTAGATTTTTGTACTATCTGTATTCTATGGCTTTTAGCAAATTCTTCATCTAAAAAACAAGCCGAGGCTCCCGAATCTATTAAAGCAGAGGCTTTGTAATTATTAGGTCCTAAATACACATCTATTATAAAACAAGGAGATGGTTGTGAGGAGAGGATATGACCTTCATTAGAAATTGTACAAGATCCAGCCACACGGTCCTTATTGTGGTTGGACAAACTCGTTTTCTGACATATTGTCTTCTTTGACAGTCGTACTCCTCATCTTATAGTTGCGTCGTTTCTTTGGACAATTTTGAGCAGTGTATTTAGGTTCTCCACAATACAAGCATAATCCTTCTTGACGACGTCGAGTCTTTTCTTGTTCAATAAGCGGCTTGAAACGTAAAGCATCAATTTGCATGTCCTTGACTTTTGAAGGTACATATGGAGAAGTCATTGGTGCTGCCACTGAATTATAATGTCGCTGAGGTTCTCTTGTACGACTTTCAGATCTAAATTCAAAAAGCCGATTATCACACTTCACCGCAAAGTCTATTGCTTGACTCAATGTTTGAGGATCGGGTAAGTTCAACATCAATTTCTTCACTTCATATTATAATCCGTAGAGAAACTGACTGATGAGTGCAGCATTGTCCCACTTGATATCGATTGCTAGTTGTTGAAATTGTGAAGCATATAATGTCACTGATCGATTGCCTTATCGTAGGATACAAAGCTTGTTGGTTGCAACATGAGTTGCATCATGTTTTCCATACATAGATCAAAATTCTGCTAAGAAAGCTTCTAAATTATCCAATATTGAATCATGTCGTTCCAAAAAAGATGAAAACCAAGATAAGGCAGAATCAAAAAGTAGTATACCAATAAATCTGACTTGTGATCGTGGAGTTGAAAAACTTTGCGGTTGTAATTCAATCACCAATTGGACTTGGTTGATGAATCCTCAAAACTTGGATCTTGTGCCATCAAACTTCTCAGGTAGACCAATTTTTGGTTCTCTGATGCTTGGACGATGTTCCAATGTAAAAAGAATTATATGGCTTGGTGTAGATGTTGAAGTAGCTCTAATCATATCTATATCTTCATTATTTGGTAACCTTGTTGCTCCTTGTAGAGGTACAGTGAGTTGATGCATTGCAAGCATCAATCCCTTAATTTGCTCTTGCATTTGTGCCATTGCACTCTTCATTTCAGCAAGCTTGGTCATGATAACACTTCAAAAAATATATAACACTACTCGAGATAAGTAACAGGGAGAACAAAGAAAACACTAGGAATAATATCAGTTTAGAAGAGGGTAATCCGCAACTTCTAAAATGCTTGTGTCTTATCAAGAAAAAAAGGGGTAATCCACTCTTAAAATCAAGACAAGACAAAGCTATGATATTATAAGTGTACTCTTGTCAATCTGTCAAGGACATGAACTAGAAAAAGATGTATAATCTAATGAAAACTGTGTCAAAGTAAAGTCACAAAATAAAATAAGAAAGTATGTATATTCAAAAGAAAACTGGAATGGCTATTGCCAAAGACTGGAAACATGAGGACTCTTGAAACTAGACTAGGATCAAGAAAGAGGTTGACAAGATTGAAGAGGGCTTCACTCTTGCCTCTATAAATACTATCTAACTAAGAGTTACATGGCGATATTCTATAGGACCTCATACACATGTCTAATTTGCAAGACATGTGTCAAACTTGTACGATAAGTTTTTCACATGTGCGCCACGTACTTGGCTTATTCCACAAGCTACCAAAATGTGTGACACATGGCTAGCTTGTTCTACAAGCTACCAACATGTGCGCCATGTGGCTACCTTGTTGACCAAGTTTCTAACCTACCAATCACCTATAGACATGTATAAAGGTGATTTTACGTCTATGAAGCTTCTAGGAAGCTTTTCTATCAGATATTATCAAATCAACTTATTTTATCTACTTCTATTGGTCTATTATTACTTAGATAATTTATTGGAGTAAATCTTATGTCTGTGATAATTTGTATGGCCAAAGCTATTAGATTATTAATTATTAATATAAATATAGAAAAATATGAAAAATTTCAAGTAAGATATTGATAGAATTTACTAGATTTATTATAAAAAGATATAGATATTAATATAATTTTCTTTTTCTTTTTTAACATAAAATTTATAATTTTATATAATAATTCAAATTAATTTTATTTTACTTATATGTGTTTGTATATATATATATATATATATATATATCCATACATACATACATACATATATACACACATGCATATATGTTTTTTTATTCTAAAATTATAGAATAATAATTTTGTATTAATTTTATTTACATATGTATTAAATATAAAATTTTATATTTAATACATAATATCATTATAAATATTTAAAAATACAAGAAAATTATATATTTTAATAAAACTAATTAATAATTTAAACACAAATTTATAGCAATGAAGATGTACAAAGATGCATATATTTTGTGGTTTTTTAATTTTATTTTTGTCGGGAATGTTATTTTAATGATGTTATTGCATGGCTGAGTTTTTACTTGTAGCATTTGCAAGAATTTGGATATTTGACTGAATAAATGTATTTTTAAAGGTATAAAATAAGATCCTGGTTTGTGTCTGCTTGTACATGTGTTTAGTTCTTGGTTTTTCTAAATTTCAGGTCAGGAATTTGTACTCTAAGTATGTTTTAATAAATTACTACATTTTTGGCTTGAATAAAAAATAACAATTTTAAAGCTATATTACTTGTTGTATTTAAGTTCACTACTTTTGGAAAAGTTAAAAAGCTTGGATGCAATATTAAAAGGCTTACGGTGTCAACATACATTTTGGTAAAGTTTCAAAAAGAAACCCAAAGCTCATTGCAAAGCTCAATGAAATTCAGCACCTGGACCTCATACTCAAGACGTGGACTCAATTTTGAGATGTGGACTGTTCAGTCGGGACATGGGCTTTTGACCTAACAAGTCCACGCCCGCTCCGAAACTCGACAACCGGCGCAGAACGCCCATAGAATCCATGCAGCGATGAATTTACTTTGGTGAGAATGGTGATCCTTCAGATTGATCATGCCCAGCATTGAGTAAAGCTCTTCCAACGCCTTTGGCACTGTGGAAAGACTGTCAAATGTGTGTCAAGATAGACTTCTTTTTCTAGGTAGTTAGTTGACTTGCCTGTCAGACTCGGCCCATGAGCATGTCACCTTTCGAAGACGGCACTCGCATGATTCATGGAGGTGCCGCTTTTATGAAACGTACACATCATTCAGATTCTAAGCCTCAGGCTCCATCTACTGCTTGTCCGAACTCAGGGACCACCAGCGAATGCCGATCTGCAAGCGGCGTTGTGGAACCTCCGTCGCGATGGCCATGCTGGCATCCTACGGTGCTGCTGAAGTCGCCACCTTTTTCTAGGAAAGAGTAAAGCTGACAAAAGAAGCAATTCACGTTCAAGTCCACCCTTGTGGACTAAAAAACTGGCTCGATCAACAAGGTTTCGTTGGACTCTAAATCCGTGACTGCAATCCAGGATCGGCATTGTCAAGCAGGATCAAACTCTTGCATAATAGCGCTGGTGCAGCTTGCATGGTACTAGCTCAGCTCTGTTTGCACGCAATTGAATTGAAACAGATGGGCTTTACGATGTAGCCCAGAGGAGCAGGTGATCTACAGAATCAAGGAGTGATTCAACTTGTACTTCGTGGTAGAGTTGGACTGCAGTTGGTTGTGCTATGGACTAGATTTTAGTCAAGGGAATTAGCTATGGAGAGTAGAGGAAGGTGATTGAAGTGGGGAGCTAGAGGGGAAAGTAGTGTGTGCGGAGCTAGTTGGAAAGGTTTGTGACCATGGCTTCAGAGAAGGGGGATGCGGGTTCTGACAACAGTGGACGAAGAGGGCCTTCACTGGTGGGCAGCATGAGTGGCAACATGCGGGGGAAATGGGGGATCCTGGGCATGATGGACAACCCTTTGGAGAGAGCCTCCGCCTCCCGGCGTGAGGACGCTTTGGATGACGAGGAGGCGTTGAAGTGGGCGGCCGTTGAGCGCTTGCCGACTTACGATCGCGTGCGCACGAGCATCTTTCGTGACCCCTCTACGGGGAAAACGAAGCAGGTGGACGTTAGGGAGCTCACGCCGCTGGAGACCAATGATCTGCTTCAAAAGCTTATTGCGGAAACACAGGACGAAAATAATCTTCTCTTGCTCAAACTGCGGAAACGCCTCGACAAGTATTACTTCTTCATTCCTTACTGTGCAAATTGAACTTAGACGGCTAGACATTTCCTTGAGATGCTCCCACATATTTACCAACATAGTAATCATTTGATGGATTGTGTCTCTTTTCCAACATTATGTTCGCTGTGGATGTGATTCGAGGATGGGGTTGAATTGTTGACAGAAATCAGCCATAGCGCCTCTTGATGAGTCTTAGATCTCTTACTGTTTAGCTGAATTCTCTTTTGGGTTCGAAGAATGTGACGAGACTATCCAAGTGCGGTCCCTATAAGTCTAAGTGGGATTGTACTAAGTTTACAGGAAGAAACATAGAGAGTGGAATTGACCTTCATGTTTGAGCAATTGAAGTGCTCTTTTACCGCTTTGTCACGGCAACGATCATGTCTTTGCAGGGTTGGAATTGACCTGCCAAAGATTGAAGTGCGCTATGAAAATCTTTCAATCGAGGCCGATTGTTACGTTGGCCACCGCGCTCTGCCATCGATGTGGAACACTACGCGGAATATTGTGGAGGTAAAGCTTGACAGCAGTTCTTGTAGAAGAAGATACCATATGTTGAATCCTTGAGTAATCTCTCCACCACCTTCTATTGATTTGTTAACTGTATATTGGTTCTGATTGCAGACCATTCTGGACAAACTTCATATCTCGGTTGCCAAGAAGACTAAGCTGTCCATTCTGGAGAACGTCAGCGGGGTAGTCAAGCCTGGCAGGTTCTACACTTGGGGCAGCATTTTGCACTTCAAGTTTTCGAGCAAAATTTGTATTTAGATCATATTATGTCAATGAGAATGAGAATATGCCGCATTCATCATGTGTTTGCATCTGAATTTAAGGTTGAGGAAGAGCTGAAATTGCACTTGGAAATCTGAATTGAGACTATGGTGGGCCAGGATGACGCTGTTGCTCGGTCCTCCTGGTTCTGGGAAGACAACACTCCTCTTGGCATTAGCAGGAAGACTCGCAAAGGACTTGCGTGTCACAGGGAAAGTAACGCTCAATGGAAACACTCACGATGAGTTTGTGCCGCAAAGAACAGCAGCCTACATCAGTCAACGTGACCTTCATGTCGGTGAAATGACCGTCCGGGAAACATTGGAATTTTCTGCTAAATGCCAGGGTGTTGGTATCAGATACGGTGAGTTTGGCTGCTGCTTGCGAATGTTTCAATAATCATCACAAATAATATGGATTGTACTCTTGTGAAGTCCATCAAATCTTCTCATACTTGTATATAACTGAGCTTTGATCATGGAGCAGAGCTTTTGGAGGAAGTCACTAGGAGGGAAAAGGTGGCTGGAATTCATCCCGAGGCAGACGTAGATACTTTTATGAAGGTGGATTGATTTCCTTGTCTATGTACACTTCCTCTGTTTATCGAGAAACATAGAAGCGTTTTAGTGGCGTGCCAACAGAGCAAACTATTGACAACTCGCAATTGCAGAAGATTTCTTTCTAGCTCGTTCGACAGCTGAATTTTGTGTCGATGTGGCGCAGATGACAGCGGTTTCGGGGCAGCAGCAGAGCGTTGGAACAGACTACACGTTGAAGGTAAGAGTACACTTGTACCTTTCTCGATTCACCTTCCTCATTCCACAAATAATAAATGTCATTTCGAGCACCCTGCTTGATAAATACGACCTGACCCCTGCAACTGCCCACGTTTCGTGTGTAGATATTGGGATTGGATGTGTGTGCGGACATAATGGTTGGCAATGAAATGCGACGCGGCATTTCAGGTGGTCAGAAGAAGCGAGTGACGACAGGTAAGAGCGACCATTCCCTCCCCGCACATCTGAACAGACTAAAGTATGCATCACTGCGTGAGGTCCAGTGGGGGTGAACCACAGAACAACGCTTGATTTTGTCCTTCAACGGTATTGCAGGTGAAATGATTGTTGGACCATGTACCGCACTGTTCATGGACGACATTTCGACGGGGCTGGACAGCTCGACAACATTTTCGATTGTGAGGACCTTGGGTCAGTTCACAAGATTGATGGATGCTACCGTGGTGGTGTCGCTCCTCCAGCCAGCTCCCGAAACCTTCAACCTTTTCGATGATATCATTCTTCTGTCTGAGGGCCAGTGCGTGTACCACGGCCCTCGAGAGCATGTCATGAGTTTCTTTGAATCCTTCGGGTTCAAGTGCCCTGAGCGGAAGGGCATTGCGGATTTTTTGCAAGAGGTAATCAGTCGGACTTGATGCTCTCTGCACCGGGATATTTCGTTCTGGATAATTATCTGGTACTAATGAAGTGTATGAATATGTGAATCAATCAGGTGACGTCGATGAAAGATCAGGAACAGTACTGGGCTGATAGTCAACGGCCATACCGGTACATTCCTGTGGGGGAGTTTTCTGAAAAGTTCAAGAAATTCCATATCGGCGCCGCAATGCTGCACGAGCTGTCTGTGACATTTCCCAAAGAGAGCAGCCACCAAGCTGCACTGGCCCGAGAAAAATACGCTATGTCTCGAACCGAGCTTTTCAAGACCAACTTTGCCAAGGAAGTACTCCTTTACAAACGAAATGCGGTCGTTTCAGTCTTTAAAATTTTGCAGGTACGATTGTGCTCAGAACTTTCTGGCCAATTTTATGATTCTGTGGCATGTCTATATGAGATCGATCCATAGGAAGAAATAATCTAATACCAACTGATTAATTCCTGATAAAGCATGTTGTCTGAACTTGTGTAAATGCTTCAGTAGTTCTCACGGCTTGTTGCTTGACTGTGCGGATACTTATCATGATTATCGCATGTATTGGACCTTTGGCAGGTTACAATAGCTGCATTCATTTCCATGACTGTCTTTTTCCGAACGAGATTAGAGCACAAGTCTGTAGAAGATGCCTCGGTTTACTTAGGCGCTGCATTTTATGCAATAATGTCCGTCATGTTTGGTGGGTTTGGAGAGCTTGCCATGACGATTGAACGACTCCCTGTGATCATCAAACAACGTGATCTTTTGTTCTTTCCAGCATGGTCTTACGCCCTTTCGGCCTTTGCATTAAGCATCCCCGCTTCTATACTCGAGTCTTTGGTGTGGGTGGGCGCGACATACTACGTGACTGGATATACTCCGGAAGTAACCAGATTTTTGAAGCAGATATTTCTGCTCTTCATGGTGGAACAGGTGGCTGGCGGCATGTTCCGTTTCTTCGCTGGCTTGTGCCGCACCATGATACTGGCCCAAACCGTTGGAAATGGCTGCATTCTCATCTTTTTCATGTGCGGGGGTTTCCTCCTCCCTCGCCCAGAGATCCCCGGTTGGTGGATTTGGGCCTACTGGATCTCTCCCATGACTTATTCCTACCAGGCAATCAGTGTCAATGAGGGTTTCGGTGATCGTTGGCAACAAGTAAGTGTTGTTAAACCGGCCTGTCTCTTATTGACCCCAATAACAGAATCTAATTGTACGCATTCAAGCATGAGATCAGTAATCTTTATGCAGAGTGGTAAAATCTAACTCTTAATGTCGTGCCTGAATGGATGGATAACAGCCAGTTCCGGGAGGCAACACAACAGTGGGGGTCACCGCTCTATTAGCCCGTGGCCAGTATCCATATGAGTATTGGTATTGGATCGGAGTGGGTGCTCTCGTGGTATTGACTATCTTGTACAATATTGGCTTCACCCTTGCGCTGACTTTCATGCCGGGTAACATACCTACTTTCCATGTTTTGCGATTGCAATTTGCTTAATATGATCAGTGGCAAGCAGTTCGACAGAAGTAGAGAACTTGACCGAAGTGTAATAACTTGGTTACTGTACATGACTGTGGCTCCAACTGATAGTATACTGATGAGTCTGTTACCATGGCAGCTGTGGGAACGCCTCAAGCAATCTTGACTGAAGAGGATCTTGCAATAAAGGAAGCAGCCAAAAAGGGAGAAACGCTTGATGCGACTGCAATGCCCCGAACACACCACAACTTGTCACGAAGAGCATCAGCTAAAAATCATCAAGGAACCTCCTCGAAAAGGGAAGTAACGAAGTGCAAAAGTGGAGGCAGGACCATGATTGTACCCAAGGAGGCAAGGGGCATGGTTCTTCCTTTTCAACCCTTGTCCATCTCCTTCGATGATATCAGCTACTACATCGACATGCCTGCTGTGAGTCCATTTTTCTCGAACTTTACTCAATTGAATCTGATGTGTTTCCAGGGTCAGTACTGTGATTTTCGATCACTCGCGCGGAATATTCCTCATCAGTTCTTCTTGTTTTTTCTGCTGCAGGAAATGAAGCACGAAGGGGTAACAGAGTCCAAGCTAAAGCTGCTCAACAACATCACCGGCTCCTTCAGACCTGGAGTTTTGACAGCCTTGGTAGGGGTGAGTGGAGCCGGAAAGACAACTCTTATGGATGTATTGGCAGGACGGAAGACTGGTGGGTACATAGAAGGAGAGATTCGAATTGCAGGGTATCCCAAAGTTCAGGAGACATTCGCAAGGATTGCGGGCTACTGTGAGCAGAATGATATTCACTCTCCACAACTCAACGTGCGAGAGTCGCTGCTGTACTCTGCTTGGCTTCGTCTTTCACCTGACATCACTGATGAAGATAAAAAGGTGTGTCCTCGCAACTCTAAGCACATATAGAACTCTGAAGTTAGCTACATGGCCAGAAAAATTATACATATAAAAGTATAAAAGAGGCAGAAGTATTCTTCCTTCTACTTTTTACTTGTATGGGCCTATAAAGTGATCGGACCTTGTTTGGATCTGGTGCAGAAATTTGTGGACCAAGTTATGGACCTCGTGGAATTGAACCCTATAGAGAACGCTTTGGTAGGATTGCCTGGTATTTCTGGGTTGTCCACGGAACAGAGAAAGCGTCTTACCATAGCGGTTGAGTTGGTTGCAAATCCTTCTATAATCTTCATGGATGAGCCTACCAGTGGCCTTGATGCTCGTGCAGCGGCAATTGTGATGCGAACTGTCCGTAACACAGTGGACACTGGCAGAACTGTTGTGTGCACCATCCATCAACCTAGCATTGACATTTTTGAAGCTTTCGATGAGGTACTTTTGAGGCGATTGAGATCATTTTGTTGGATGTCATTGATTGAGCTGGAAATTTGAGAACTTGAACCGTCAGATTGGCAGATGCACTCAACAGGAATCTAATCTCACCTGCCCTCGAGACTTGCAGTTGTTGGTTCTGAAGCGTGGAGGAGAAGTCATTTATAATGGACCGTTAGGACACAACTCTGACAAACTCATCGAATACTTCCAGGTTTGCTGCTTTTTTATGCTATTTTGCTTTGAACGAAACACAAGATGTAAGTGGAAATTTAGATCATTCTAGTCTGAGATTTTGGAAATCGAGCAGAAAGGATCGATCTAACTGTTCGTGATTTGCTGTGTAGGCTATTCCTGGAGTTGCTAAAATCGAGGACGGATTTAACCCAGCCACATGGATGTTAGAAGTCACAAACAGTAGCGTTGAGAAAAAACTCGGTTTGGACTTCGCGGACATTTATTTGAAATCGGATCATTACCAGTAAGAGCTGCCAATTTTACCTTCGTAATATCATCTTCATAGAACAGCTCTTCTGGTCATAAAAAGCTGGGTTATGGGATTGTGGTTCAAGCACAGCGGAAGTATGCCATGCAGTTAACTTTTCAATTGGATCATGGACTGACAGGATCAACAAAAAAATTGTGGAAGACCTTAAAACCCCTCTACCCGGCTCCCAAGATTTGTACTTTCCAACACAATTCCCACTTAGCTATCCAAAACAGCTTCAGACGATCTTATGGAAGATGAACATTACTTATTGGCGCAGCCCAGATTACAACTTAGTCCGCTTCATCTTCACCCTCTTTATGGCGTTGATATTTGGCACCCTGTTTTATCAAGTCGGCATGAAAAGGTAAACAATAACCCTCTTTTCATTTTCTCAACTATCCTAAAACCTCTACTTCTGTTGTTGAGAAACTTATTGCCACTTCCAGCCTTAATGAAAGGTCATTACTAATCACATCTTTGGTGCTGGTTTGGCTTTGCTTGGGCAGGACTAATTCAACAGATTTGTTCGTAGTTTTGGGTGCTCTTTACGGAACATGCATTTTCTTATGCTTCACCAATTGCGGTGCTGTGCAACCTGTGGTTAGCATCGAGCGCACCGTGTTTTACAGAGAGAAAGCAGCCGGCCTGTACGCTGCTATGCCATATGCAATAGGACAGGCAAGCTTATCTCTCAATCTCACTTGTACTATTCGTCAACAAATTATGCTATGTTTCAGAAGTGGAGACTGAATGGTTTTCTTTATCACTGACAAGCCTTGGTCTTTGCATGCAGGTCCTGGTAGAAATCCCTTATGTGCTTCTGCAAGTGATCCTATATGCATCAATCACTTACTCACTGATAGGGTTTGACTGGACGGCTGCCAAGTTCTTCTGGTTCCTGTACATTCTCTTCTTCGGCGTGCTGGCATTCACATACTATGGCATGATGATGGTGGCGCTCACTCCGAATGCCACTCTTGCTATAATTAGCGCCTCCTTTTTCTATGCCCTTTTCAACCTCTTCTCCGGCTTCTTGATAGTCAAAACGGTTTGTCCACTCCGCCAACCTCATTCTCGTACTTAGCTGGTTTTTCTTTCTGGAAACCAGATACAACTTTGCAGAGAGTAGTGTATTACTCTAACGTTGAACAGATTTACACTTTGTGTTTAAGATTGTTGTGTGTTATGATACCCAACCTGATATCCACACACGAATTTGGGCAAATTGCAGAAAATTCCTCCATGGTGGATCTGGTACTATTGGATGTGTCCCATTTCCTGGGTCTTCAGTGGCCTTGTCAACTCTCAGTTCGGCGATGTCAACACATCCCTTACAATCACCGGCACCGATGGGCAAACCCAGATAGTGAAAGACTACATCAAGGACTACTTCGGATTTGATGAGAGCTTTCTCAAGTACAATGCCATTGGGGTGGTTGCTTGGACTTGTTTCTTTGCCTTTATTTTTGTTCTGGCCATCATGAGGCTGAACTTCCAAAAGCGTTAAGCCCCAGTTGGAGATCAAACACAGGAATATAGCTAGGTCTGCTTGCTTTGTTCAAATGGGTTAATCACATGCATATGCGAAGGATAAGTTGGGTCTTCAAATATACGGCACCTCCATACTTTGCTTTCTAACCCTCACTTCATTCTGCAAATTATTTAACTAACCCTTTGCATTGACAGCCCACCTCTGAATCTTTCAGACCAGTTAGAATTAGACTAGTATTAGAGCTGTAGCTTCTTGTACATCATTTATTCATAGGCAGTTCCTGTATCGTGTGACTGTTGGCTGCCGTGCAAGAAATAATTCAATACAAACGATAAATTTTCTTACTTCATTTCCATTTAAACTGTCAAAAATTGCATTTGCGCGTCTTCTAGAATTACGACTGCGTGTATTTACCATGTCGTGTGCATATGAAGTGCTTCCTCTTTAACTAGGTTATGGTAACTGCCTGTTGGTAGACTATCTGGTATTATGAAATCCTTCTTATCATACAGTTGAAATGAAGTACAGAGGAATTACTACGATGAACTTTGGCAGCATTTTTTTACCGTCATTGACAACAATATCAATTTTAATACTGTCATCAGAATTTGAGCATTTGGTTCAAAATCATTATTTCATGCTCATTGTACTGGAAGATTTTGGTAGTAACTTTAATTGATAATGAGATACTGTTCAACCTAAGCTTTCTTCTTTAAGACTTTGTTATGGTGTTGAAAATTATGAGAATTGAAATGGTATTTCAGCAATTATGCAATTTTTTTGAGATATGACTTCAGAAAATTCATGATGGAAATCAAAGAGATTAAAATATTATAATAATAATAACAGTGCAACTTAAAACAATGATTCTCTACTGTTAAAACAACATAGGATACTTATCTTTTTTAAGTGATTTTGGCCACTTATTAAATAAATTTTATTTTTAAACATCAATCAAAGTTTTTGATACACCACAAACTTCAAATTTCTATGTTATCTGCATAAAGTAAGGATTTTAATCGTGTATTGTATTTCTTATTCAATATCAATTACAAGTGATGGTACAAGATTCCATCCTTTCATGTCATAGTCCTGCATGAAAATAATTCAAAGCATACTACAAGATCAGTTCAAAAGGGGCTTTCTATACAAGAATTCTGAGTTGTACCAAGTGCTACTTCCTACCAGCGAACAAACAACCTATAAGAATAAGATACTCCTTGTACCCAGTTACAGAATGTTAAGATACACAATAAAATGCTCAGTGATGCACTTCAAGCCTTCCACTGGCAGCCATTTAGCTGCAAAGTGAAAGATTGCATTGACATCCTAGTTCCAAACTAGTTTTCGAAGCCTAGTGCAATAATATTGACGAGGTCTCCGGACGAGGGACACGAGGTTTCTAAGTTTTCTTCACAATATCTTCATAAAGGTCATAGTATGACAAAGACTTCGCCGTTCGCTGTGGCAAGCCACGCTCCGTGCCAATAGACTTCTTCCTCAACAGAGCCGCTCCGGGGGACAACAAAGCCTCCTCAGAGCGTCTCTTCTCACGAACCTTGAGCTTCTCTGCTTTCTCCATTTGGCTGGTGAAAGCCTCCGCGAAGAAAGCAACCACGACGTTCAGGGTGAAAGCAACTGCGATGGCCCAGAAGGCTATAAAATAAGCGCGGCTCAGTCGGGTTCCAGTGACTGCAGAATAAGCGTCCATGAAAACGTACCACTTGTTCACCACGCACAGGTTGAAGCAGGTAGCCATCCCTGCCGCGTAATCATTGAAATTGAAGGCATAAAACTGGTGATGTTCATACTCAGTGTCCTTCAAGGCAGGGTTGTCTTTGTAGATAAGGCCTCCGAATAGGTGCATGCCCAGGAGGGAGAAGAAAGAACAGACGAGGAACTGAAGTGCCAAGATCGGAGCAGTTGCGGGAATCACGTGGACTAATGTTTCACCCATTAGGCGCCAGCGAGAGATCATGGTAACGAGCGCGAGCACTCGAAAGCACCGGGCAATAATGAGGTATGTTACCCTGATTTATCAGCACCACTAAATGAGAATATATGATCTCAAATTTAGACAAGTATTGGGTCTCTTGTAGCCCAAAGTAGTTGCTAATACATGACGAGCTTAACTAAGCAGTAATTTGGTATGTGAGAAGAATCACTCACCATGACCGGACATCAACGTAGAAGAGGGATGCCGCTTGAACAGCCAAAATCAGAATTGTGACAATGAAATCAAAGCGGTTCACATGTGTATGCCAATAAGATTTCCAGCCTTGCACAAATATTTTAAGCACACCGTCCATAACAAAAACCCAGCCTGCAACGAAGTGCCACTGAGAGTGAGAACAACGATTTGGCTCCCAGGGTGCCAAAAACAGAGCTGAAGCAAAAGGTATTCCTCAAGGTGGAAGCAAAAACATTAGAGTTTACAAACTGCATGTATCAAGATGTATACTCACCAAATAGAAACTCAAGATTGATCAATAATTCCTTCACTGTCCCGGAGACCTACAATAGCATATGTACAAAGAGGCACATATCAAAACCTTTTCGAGCATCCATTCGCCTATACTATTCAAAGAAACATATTAATGTGTATTTGTCATTGGTTGCAGATGGTCACCCTGTAACATATTTCAAGTTGCCCTCAAATATAAACAGATGGTATACACATGAAGTAATGTTCGGGAACGTACATTCAGTGCAGCAATAGAAATTGATAGAGAGCACAAGGTCAAAGCCCATATGACGTAGTTGTAAAAGGGGTGTTTCACAAAATGCATGTCAGGGTTACTACGTCGCCTCTTCAAAAGTGCACTTTCTGGTTGTCGTTCCACCTCTTTCGCAATAACATCACAAAGCTCTTCGAACTCGTCAGACCATATCTTGAAGTCTCCACGTTTATTGAGAGCGAGGAAAAGCCGGCTGGTGCGAGCTCGAACATCAGGTATGTGCCTTCATCACAATCATACCACCACAACTTTTCAGTCGCCTAATTCTACCTTGTCCACTGAAAATCTTCGAAATTTTACAGAAATAAAAGCAAAGTTCAATAGTTTAATTGTTGAATCAAGTCGTGTACAGTAAGTGGACAGTAAGTGGACACCAAATATGCTATCCCAAACTACTAGCCACAGGAAAGTATCAGGGAATGAAGTTCGCTGCATATAAAAGAATACATGAAACGATAAAATAACTTTTACAAAATTGACGGAATCACTCGTATAAGAACAACAGAAACAAAAGTAGCATGGTCACACCTATAGCGACCAATGGCAAGGAAAAGTGCAATCATTGTTGCACCATCAATCCACTCTTGGTGGCGAGTGTCCAACAAACTGAAAGCCGCCCTCAAATTTCCTTGTCGTGCTGTAATACGCTTGGCAACCTCAACAGCCATCTGCGGTACACGTAAAGATATGTATCTGAATAAAAGGACGAAGCCCCTAAAAAAGTTGCTCCTACAAATCGATTCACAATCTTGTTGCATTGATCTTAGCACTTTGTATGAATTTCCAATTCTTTCTCTCATCAAATCAAGCAAAGCATAGTTATAAAGAGAGAATCAACCACTAATTAGCAACGCTCCAAAGTGGCCAAAGGTGCTAGGTCTATTGAAGGTACGCCGTAGAAGATGAAATAAGGGAAGAAAATGGCATATTAACTTCCACTGGAGCAATAGATTAGCTCCCCCACGTTACAATTAGTCAAACAGAAGCTCATTAGGGATACCTGTGCTTTATAATTGCTGTAGATCACAGAGAACGCCAGGTTCATCAGGAAGTAGAGGCCCAGAACCAAGTAGAAGAAAAAGAAGAAGAAGGCAAAGCGGTTTGCATTGTATGTTGAAGCCCAAATAACTGGGTTGTTTGCAGTTGTTAGCAAGACAAAAAGGTTCAGCAATGACGTGCTGAAGTCCTTAAATTCACCAGAGGTTTCTGAGAATATTGCTGTAGCAAGCCAAGCTGAAATTAACACAAATGTCCCCACCAGCACCTGACACCCGCGATCACAAAAAACTTGTCAGAAAAGACATCACAAAGAGCACATACGAGTATTTACAAAGCTCTTTCTTCTAATACAGAATTTGAGGCCGTACCGCTATATCCAGGAAAGTGTTTATAATCCGCAGTGTCATCCGAAAGCAACCTCGTATGGCCCTGTTAAAAGAAAATAAATAAATCATTCCAAATATGTTATCATTTTATGCCTACAACCCAGAACTCATCCCATGACCTGTAAGTCTTAGAACTCCAAAATTGAAATATTTGAAATAATCTGTTCTTTGTATCTACAATTAAAAAGATTTTGCAAATGAGTACGACCATCAAGTGGCGGAAATCCATTCAATAGGGTTAAAATCATTGTAACATTATCTGTTAATAGCCATTCGATCATGCTGCGTGTTGTGATAGAATTCGAGTTACAATATAAAAATCGCACATTCTGCATACAATCAAGTTTCGTTGAATACATATGTTTCTTTGAACAAGACTTGCATCGGGGGTTTACCTGCTAAAGACGATGGGAACTAGTAGCCGTATGTACATAGATACATTGATCCCACGCAAATCGGACAGTCCAAAAGAAGATGCAGCCGTGGAAATTACCATTAACACCAAAACCACCACCTGTTTCACATTTCAAAATACTCTGATCAGACTGTTCGAAAAGAAAATTCTTACATGAGCGTGACTTTAAAAGTGGGATTCACGAAATGATACAACCACTGAAGATGAAAAAATAATAATAACAATAATAAATAAACGAATATGTTTGATCCTAAAATATCATTAAAGTTCTGTAAAGTAATATAAAAAATATATCAAATCAAATCAATAACCTTGTAGACTCCCACGCGATTAAGCCAGAATTGCGACCTTAAAAAGTACCATTGTAAGCCACATGACCAGATTAGCACCGATACACACAGCACCTGCAAGACAGTTTAAAAGTTAAGTACTAACACAGTGTAGAGTTCCCTAGACCATTAAAAGGGTAGCAGCAAATAAATAGAATTAACAACCTAGCAGTATCGTTGCAGCACTTTACAATACAAAGCTGGTAATTAGATTTCAAATACATTTCAAAGTGCGAGGTATTGTGAATAGACGGGATATTCACCATGTGCATGTGATTAAAAAATATGCAAACCTGAATAGACGCGGATATCCACGGTTGAATAAATGGTAAACCACTGAGTGGGTACTTCCTTGGGTCTCCACAGGGATTCGGCAGATTGCCATCACACCATGCTGGAATCTATAAAAACAAACCAGAAAATCTCAAATTGACCTATAATGTAAATCTGTTGACGAGGCAAGACGATAAACTGGTTCATAAATTCCTACTCTTTCAACATTTTATTTTCCTAAAACTCTGCGCAGTGGCAGATGCCATCAAATCCAACCATTGAATTTCTATTGATTAACGACAAAAATTCAATTCATGTAACAACTTTTTTACTCTAATGTGGAACACTGTTCCCATAGAATTAACCAGTTGAACTCCCTCAGCTTACAGTACACAAGACGTCCGAATAATGAATATATTTCTAATGTTGGACTTCGTCAGGGCGAAATATCACTGACCTCAAAAAATGGCAGAATCATCAATATAAAGTATATGAGGCCTCTGACCAAGGATAATCGGTGGTACATCAGAAAAGCACGCTTGGCACTTTCATAGTCCTTGTGATAAACCACAGCTAATGGCATCCATCTGCCCAACATGGCCTGCATTGCCCAACAACCATGTGAAACCCATTTCTGAAGTTTCGCAGACGCGAATGACACAACTGGCCACAAAAATTGCGCTCAGGTGTCTCTCTTACGTATAAAACACTGCACTTGACCATGCTGGATAGAATGTTCAGGAAAAAAGTATGGAGGGTGTCTGTATACATACAGAGCTAAGATACCTGATCAACCAGAGCAGCTGCCATCTCCACATGGGATGTGAGAGAGGACTCGCTTTGCGGCCCAAATTCCAAGTCGGCGGCGAATTTTCTGAAGTCCATACTAGTTGATTGAACGTATGCAGACTGTCCTCTTCTAAGAGGAGTTAACAGTCCCTCCTCCTGAATCTCAGGAAGAGGGGTCTTCTTTCTCACCTTCTTCCTCATCTGGCTGACTTTTTGATACACCCACTAAATAAACGTCTGCTAGAACCCCCCCTCTATGAAATTCTTCTTCCAAAAGCTAGAACATCATAATCGGATGATTCCAGTAAGCTAAAACTAAACCCAATTAACCAAGCCACAATTCGCATTTGCAGTTCAGCTCCACAGTCGGGTCAACATAGACTTTCCGAAAGAAATCGTTTTCAAAATTGAAAAGATTGTCGTGCGGGCTGCCCAAGTGATTTGACCAACTGTGCACCGTCGAGAAAACGATCGCAATAGCGATCAAATTTTAAACACAAGTGTGATACTGTAGAATATGCTTTTCTTAAGCCCCATGTAATCAATTTTCTTCAACCAGTTGTGAAGGATCCGTCAACGCCGTTCGCAAACTATATCCTTAATGAGGAAAATAACAAAAAAATTTACAGCTTTCCACCACTACCGCCGCAGCATCTAACCTACCCGATTATCACGCGATCCATCCTCACTCCAGAACCATTCATGGCTAGACCTGTCTCTCGGCGACCTAGACTTCTTCGGCACTCTCACCATATCCTCGAAATCACATCATCCGAACCCAACAACCCAAAGGCATCACAACCACAGTCGACCGACCTCAAAGGTCACCGAATCCAAAATTCCACCGTGACCATGTTCAAACTATTGTTAACTCCAAAACCCCAAGACCAATACTCACGACTCGTCGCCATCAAAGCAGAAAAAATGCCTCAGACACATGGTCACGGCAGCCGAGCAGTGGTCACAAGTCACCACGCAAACAGTCGTGATGCCTCTTTTCCTACGTACAAACATCCCTCTCACAGGTTACCATCACCGGGGTAATTCCGTGCTCCCATCAGAACTGTAACAAACCGCAAATAATCTTCACAATCACCGCCGCCCGCGCTTTTCTTTCCAACTTGTGCAGCATCGTTAGACTGCTCCACCAAGGATCAGCAACCCTCCAAGAAAATCACCCAAACAATGCATCACCTCAAAGGCTGAAACTGAAACCCCAACGGCAGACCGGCATTTTAGCTTGCAACGATGACTTGAACTAGCTCGATGACAGTGATGCTTTTAATTCGTGCGGCACTGGAGCGGCACGCAGCCACATAGAAAAATTGGTCGCCACCACGGCTGAACATCTCGGAAGCACACACACCAAGGAAGAACATTCCAGGTGAGTCATTGTCGTTAGCCGCAACATGTACCTGAAATTGGAATTCAATGATGATAGTAGATTGCTCGAGGGCATATAAGCTAAAATAAGCAATACCGGGATGATGGGAACTGTGGCCCACAGCAAGAGCCAGTTTTAGGTTTGTTATTAAAAAAAACTAAATACTAAAAACTAAAAAACTAGACTGGTTTAAGCACCCACTTGAGTACACCCAAACTACACATCACATGTATCACTAACTCTTAAGAATAGCCTCAAAGGTCTACAAAACCCCTGTCTGAACTACAACCCCAACGACGTAAAAACTCACTGGAATCGGTGAAACTTCTCACTTCATCACGACGATGCAATCACAAAAAAAGGTGCACACCTCGTCCTCAAAACCATACAACACTGCATGATATTGCTCACGACACCAAAAGATTGCTCTCGTTCCTTCCATCCAGCTGCTCCGGATTGACCTTCCAGGCATACATACACATGAGATGGATCCCCCATCGGTGACTCTCCGAGGGAATTCACCAAGTTTAGCCAAGTGGGTACTGAATCTCACGCTTCAGAATGTAGCCGCACTTCAACAGCATTCACCTTTGCCATGCTTCGGAGCGAGCTGGTGAAGAAGACATGGGTCCGAAGCAGGTCATTCCTGGGGTTTCATTGCACTTCTACAAGCTTCTACAACCTGCAACTAGATCTGCAACTAGAGCTTCATCATCAAATCACACGGTGCAGTTCCAGAGCTGTACTCAAATCTTTGCAACGCTCCTCATTAAACATGGCGTTGTCCAGAATCAGATTGAAAGAAACTGGGGTGATGGCGATGTGGTCTTCATTGTGCGAATATCACACTGCTGTGCTTGTGTTACCACAATGACAAATCATCAACATAGACTTTATTTTTTTCTACTTTAGTTTATACTTTTTTTCTACCTGTGAAAGTTTTATAATGTTTTAGTTTTTAGATTGTTATATTTGTCTAAACAACTTTAATGTTGCAACTTCTTTATTTACTGGGTTACGAGAATTTTTTTGTTTTTAGTATTTTAATGCTTAGCAAAAAAAAGAATTTATCTTTGTAATTCTTTTTTTGCTTTTTGATCTTTGGAAGTTTGATTGTATTTTAAAAAGTATTTCCTTGGTATTATTAGTGCAATGTATTGGTAGTTTGGGAATGCATACCAATGTGGCTTGTCCCTATTAGAAGTTTTGTACATTTAATATCAAAGAGAATGTCCATTCTTGGAGACTCTTTTTAAGGTTAAAAGTCAATTATCCCACAATGAAACTTGTCCATTGAAGGGGTGTTTTTTTAGTATGATCCAAAAAGGTTCATAAAAACACTCCGTGAACAAACTCAAAAATGTTTTTGAATGTTTTTGGAATTATCTTGGAAACTCCAAAGTCATAGTTAGGAATGCATTACAAATGTCAAGGAAATCAATTAGAGGACAATATTGAAAATAATTTAAATACAAACTTGAAAATACGTTTTATGTCGTATTCTTCTACTTTGCTATCACTCTTATCGTCAACGGAGATTTCAGATTATCGTTGATCTGGGGCTGCTCCGTCCGTTACTCCTCTCGCATGCCCCGATCCATTCCATCACAGCCTGCGTTGCATCAATTCTTCGCTGCGTCGCCAGATCGCAGCTGTACTGTGGTGTGGTGAAGATCACATCTGGGTGTTCACCAAAACTCTCTCCAGAGTTTGCCGAAGTAGCGATCATCGGTCATGAATTGCTGAGCTCAACAAACAGGGGAGGTTCATGAAGCAGGAGGAGGAGGAGAGGCGAGAGAGGTCGAAGAATGGTGCTCAAATTCTTGGTGAAAGAGATTGTGGGGAAGATTGAACACTTGTGGTCTTGGCCTCACAGGGACGAGGTGCAGAAACATGGCGAGGAGGAGGAGGAGAAGAAGAAGGCCGATTTGAACCCCGTGCTGTTGCCTATCTTTTAAATCGGAGGCTTGTTCATGGCCGACCATAAGTTCCGCTCCAAGCTTTTTTCGCCTTTTTGATGCTGTTGCAGGTGCGGTGTTGTACTCACATTTTTTGTGGGGTTAGCGGATTGAGGTGTAGTGAAGGAGCCCAGGTGGAATTGGATTCTGAGACGGAGCGTTCATTTATTTTTTATTTTTTATTTTATTTTTTAAGAATTATTTGAAATGAATTCGATTTTTTGAGTTTGCTTGAAGTGATGGCAGGTGGGCATTCGTTCATCACGAAGAAGCGACCTGGATGCTGGCTTGTGTGTGTAATGGAAGCCTATGTTTATGTGATTGACAGGGAAAACTCAGTCGTTGGATAAAAAAGCAACGATCGAGGTTCCAGAAGATCGATTCGGATTGTACAGCTGTGATATCCTCGATCCTGATGTGGTGTGTGTTTTTGCTTTGGGAATGCCAACTATTGTGTGCGTCAGTCTTCTTCTTGCGTTTTACGCATACAATATCAAATCAATGGGCCTTCAAATCCTCGTATTTGGAACTCTCATTTCTGGTTGTGGCAGATTTTGAGGCTTGATACCGTCTGCTACTTCCACGACTTGATTCAGCAATTGCTATGACTTCCGCCAAAGCCAGACAGGTACGGATTTGGATAATATCATCTGGTGGATGATCTAAGCGTTTTGTTCATGAAAGCTTCATCTCGCCACTATAATTGATGATATTATTGAATGGCTTCTTGTCAACGCAGCAATGAGACATCCGTGAAGTCTAGCTACTCTAAATTTTCCGGTTTTCGCAGTAGGATTCCTTTCTAGTGTAATTATTTAGTCGAGTCAAGGTTGGTTTTAGAAACTCCTCATACTGTCACTCCACTTCTACAGTGAAGCATAACAATATATGATGCACCAATTGAAATTGTTTGTAATTAAGTTTTGATTATTGATTTTGTCTCACAGTGTACTTCAGGCTTGGATAGACCATGGATCGGATGAAATCGAAGCTGGAGACGATGTTTGAGGCACCTGGTGGTAATAAAGTGGACATAGTTACGCATTCAATGGGTGGTCTGTCGTTCTTGGCTCTCTATCCTGAGATAGATGATCTTTGGCGCACTCCGACCACACGACCATCAAAGTTTCTAACATTAAGAAAGTATTAGTTAAGGTAGTGATGAAAGAACAGGTTAGCAAGAACAGCAACCGGCACGTGCCTAGTATGAATGTGCTTCGTTTAGTATATTTGCAGTTTCATGGATGCATTGTTCAATGCACGTGACAATTACGAATTATGTTTCATTGTGCATTGCAGTGCATGAACCTGGTTTCGTTCACTTTCAGTTCCTAAATTTTTGCTGTTCATTGAATGCAGGTGTGGGTATGCGACTATTGTTACCGTTTTTTCCTCCTTTGGTTATGTTACTCCAAGGTCGCGAGCGAGAGTTCTCGTTCCACATGCTAGTTGCACATTGTGTCTAAGTTGGTCTTCCAGGTGCTCCTGGTTTCATCATGGACTGTCTGCTTATCGGTGTGAAGTTTGTAAGGGCTGGCAGCAAGAACTATTCGTTGCTAAGTGGAGTAGGTATCAACTTGTACGTTACTTTATTTTCTTTTGGATTGTCTTACAGTTATTGCTGTGTTACAGCAGTGAAAACATTGTGAAGGAGTCTCCACTAGGTGCAAAGCTTTGGGACAACAGGTCCTTCACTCGGTTTCTTACATTTTATTGTAATTATATGCCGACCTTGGTTTAAATATCTGTACAATAACCGTTGATTTTATTCAACTCATTGAATATTGTTGTACTCTCCAGTCTGTCCGCACCATGCTTTACAATGCACATGTGTTTTGGATGTTCTTTCAGCTAGAATATAATGGAGAGAAGATACCTCTGCCTTTGAACAAAGACATCATGAAGTGGGCATTGAGATTCAGAGAATATTGCACACAGCCAGTTTACACTGTATATTATAATCTATACGGCACATCATTTGACACCCCTTATCATGCCTGGTTAGTTCTATCCTCATTTGAACTGAATTTAAGTGAAGTCTTATATGTATGTATGGTATTTCTAACATACAGTCCACTTGCACAGTTATAGAACCAAGGCTTTATTTCAATCTATTTATATTATGACCGGTAATTTTATCCTTATTCTTTCAGCTATGGGAGCAACAGAGCACCTCTGCAGGAGTCAACTGAAGTTTTGACTGTCGAGGTACTTTCTGTCTAGATCTTTTGATTTTCACGAGATCAATCTATACGTTCATATGTTTGTCCCACGTGAAGAAATCGCCTCTAGTGAAGTCCTCCTTGGAAGACTGGTTCTAGGAATGGGAAAGTTCCTGTGGCTGTCCTTTCAATAGTCTCGTCACTTAGTCTGTTGGGTACATGTTGCGGTATTATATTGGTGTGACATGTTAACGATTTGACGTTAATTGCCGCTAAATCAAGTTTTGCATTGCGTCGCTGTCCTTTGTTATCTAGCTTTTTAACTGATCATTAACTACCGATGAAACAGGCTGATTTTTCATGCATTGACGGGGATGGTACTGTTCCAGTCGAATCTGCGATGGTAAACTCGTATGTAATGTTGTATAGCAATAGGAAATATTGTTAGCAAATATTGTTAGCTTCACACAGGAGTTAGCTTCACACAGGAGTACGCAATGGAAGTACGCAATATTTCTCTCTTTTTCATTTCTGTGTAGCCCTCTTTCCTGCTAATTTCTATTGACCATTCACAGCATCAGGCTTTGGTACCTCCATCTTCAGAATATTTACCCTATTCAGATTGTCTTCATGTTTATTTTTTTGATACTTAAAGTTGCATTATGGATCTCATTTCTATGTGAATGATTTTAATTGTTTGGCTCGGTAACAATAAATCTGATTCCATTCTAGATTAATCTCCCCTATATCTCATTATTCTAGGTTGTGGCTTATAGCAGTGAGATTCTTCAATCTCAGGTTGATATGTAAATAGCTGATTTCCTGGCCTGCTCAGCTCTGCCCATTGATATTCGAGCGGTGGCCCATGCTTATGTTTATCCCAAGTTAGGGCAAGCTAATATACCCAAATTTCAAGTCTCAACCACTCGTGTTGCCGAAGGGCTAGACTGGGAGAGGCTAAGGCAGCTCTTTACCAACGCATGGCTGCCGCATCCATGGAGGCTAAAGACCGCATTTCTTACAACAAACCACTCGTTTCTGACAAGACTTGTTACTTGAGGTACTGATGCAATACGGAAACAGTCCGACTGTGCTATCTCGAAGACATGTGAGTGAATTCAGAGCCTCTTTGACAACGATTTACATGCTGTAGGTGGTCTCTGCGGTATAAACCCGTCGCTTGTCCTCAAAAATGGCAAATTGTCACACAAATACTTTCGGATTGTGGACCTCTATTTAGGTGAGGTATGGCTTACAGAACAAGCTATAACATCCTAGTAGTGATGGCTTACAGAACAAGCTATAACATCCTGGACAATAATAAGGGTTATGGCATAGCTGCACATATTAAACGTGTAAAATTCAATCTAATTTAGAGGCAGGTCGTTCAATCATCTAAACCTAGTAGATATGGACGCTGATTTACAGTGAAAAAACCTTGTACCTGATATTTTGCTAGGAAGCATAGGCTTCTTCTCAATTCTTTATATTTGAGAACATTTTTTGTGGGAAGCGAAAATACACATGGTATTGTTGCTCACTAGGTCTAGCTCATTTGAGGTCAGAAAAAGGCGTAAGGGTTAATTATGTGGTATCCAAAAACCCTTATTCCCTTCTATTATACAGATATTTTCAATAAAACAACAAATTATACCGTGACTATATTCTCAGTTTTATTGATCTAGTTTGTCTTAAGAATGCGCTATCAGAATCTACACGTATATTTCTGGTAAAAAATATTTGATTACTCAATCAAGGATTTCAAACCTTTTCATAATAGGACCAGCAGGAATTTGGTGTATTTTTTCTTAGGGTCCGTCCCTCAACAAACGGGCCAGCAGACCGACAAATCCAGAGTTGATATAAGTAGTTGGTTCAGTGCATGAGGAGTCCCGCCTCGAATCTTTGAAATTGTCATTGATATCAGGGCCTCCTACAATGGCTCCAACTAAAACATTTGGGTTGGGATTGTCGCTTGGAAACCAATCCACAAAGCCCTGCCCACAACCGACGTGCAGGGGACTTTCATGAATGGATATTATGGAGGCACTTCTTTGGTGAACTTGAGTCGGATACTTCGGGCCGAAACCAGCCATGTAGGACATGCTCAAAGGATTTGCACCCAGAATATAATCAACCTGCAAGATTATGATGCCAAATTCACCTCCATGTGAAGAAGAGAAGAAAACCAACAACTCTGCGCATTAGTTGGTGTTACAGTGCAGGATTCCTTGAACTTAGACTGGTCAAATTGATGATCTTTTCACTGTTTTTTACGATGAGCAAGTTTCTCTTCTGTAACTGATGGTAAAGTAGGATGTTGACAAGACATTGGAACTACTCACCTGGCTTTTGGAATGTGCCAACAGATTCTGAGAAGTATACGAGACATTGCCACACATCAACTTTGCTCCCTTTGCATTTGCTAGGGAGTCGGCCAACACAACAGTTATGAAAGAGGATCCTGTCACATATTGCGTATTCGCCCCTACGCGGACATAAAGCAACCCACCTGCAGAATTTTCAATGTATGTATCATACATATAACGGAGAAGGATCATGATCTGCAACACTTGAAAGAAATGTGGTTTCACCTGGAGTGTAGGAAACTCTGTTCCACGTGTTTGTGGGAAGAACATGGCAGACAAAGGCTGCTGCATGCTTTGCGTAAGGCTCAAGGGAATTTTCTCCGGCCAAATACAGCTGCCAGCACAGACATTCAAATTTTTATTTATATATATATATATATATATATATATATGTTTTTGCAAATAGTTTCCGGCCCCTGCAAATATGACGTAGATCATAGCATTGCCTAACATGGGATCTTCAAGGTTTCGTTTTGGAGTATAATTCACTAGCTTTCCAGCGTTTTTGGTGTGTAGCCCGCTTACAAAAACTTGGGATACGTCCTGAATCAGGATATGTGGTAGCTATGTAAATGGGACGAGGAGTCCATTCTCTGTGACAACTGACTCCATCATGGAAGTGATACAAGTGTGCGGAAATCTCTCCGAAATTTGTACTTATTATGGTGTTCAGGCTGCAATAACATGGAACACTTAATGCGAAACCAGAAAGTAAACAAGATCTATATCTTGCTCATATAGCAGCATGAATAGCTGGGCATGGGATTGTTATTCAGAGATCCCGGCACATCTGAAACATTTCCAGGACAGACATCATTGTGCACAGTATCCAAATCCATAAACACTGTAAGCACCAGTTTTGCTGCAGGTGTCATGTGGAAAGTGCTTAAACACTGGGATCTTCTAGTATGGACTCTTGGAATATACCGTCTTGAGCCAGGATGTATCGTGTTAAGCAGGTTACATACTAAAAACGCTGGAAATAAGTTTTTCGCTTTCAGTGAGACACAGAAAGATCACATGGGAGCAGGCAAAGTGGGGAATTCTGACAACTTTTAAGCTCATAGGTTTTTTTAGAACTAGAGACAATCGAATTATAAGAAAGAAATTTAAGTCAAGAATGGATGGTTACCTTTGTGAGCAGAATTTGAGTTCCAGCATGTTTGTTGTCCCAACTGAACTCACTAACTTCGTGGCTCAGCGTGGAGTTGTCAACCACATATTTCAAAAACTTTGAGTCATTGGAGGCTTGGTACAACCAGGCAGCGGCCCATAGAAGCTCATCCTGAGGTCCATATTATCATCATATATTTTAAGGCTTTCTACAGAAGCACATGTACCTTGATTGAAGCGCACATATTCTATTGAATGGTGAGTAGTGCAGACGCTTATATGAACATCCCTACATAGCACACTCAAATAAATAAACTCATTATACTGTACATTGTATCCAGATGAGCAGTAAAATGGACAAGCGCCATTGTATGTGCCTCGATACTTGTCTGCGAAATCAAAAACCTGCACACAACAAATCTCAGACAAAAAGAGAAGGAAACCAGATAGCAGTAGCTCGTCAAGAATTTGCAAACTAAATAATTTTCTGAGGCTATGCTTGTTCATTGATCTAATAAACCAGGAGGATCATGGTCAGGAAATTACTGTCATTGCCGTTCCCAGAAGCCTCTCGGCATAAAGAGGATCAGAGGCTCGAAACACAATGGAGCTCGCTGCCATTGCAGCTGCTGTCTCGGCAGCCACTTCGGTGCCGGGGGTGGTTTCATTGATCTGCAATGTTAACCGTAGTGTGTCCATATCCTCTGCTCTTTCCCAACACATGTGGTCGCTGTGTGGATCTCCTACCTGCAAACACACAATCAGGCATACTTCGTGAAGTTTTCACTAAGGACTGCAATTCAGTTCCCTTCTGCATAAACTTCTTTTGCGGTTTCTGCTTTGATGACTCAAAAACTGAGTGTCATGACAATCACAGATGTTTCAACATTCAATAAGAGATTTGGGACTTACCTGAACCCAGATTTGAGTTGGACCTGTGACAGCTTTGAGGAAATAATCTGTGGCCCATTTGATGCTTTCGTGTGCATATTGTAACTGGTTGGCAAGGAGAAGCTCGCTCTCGTACTCCATCACACTCCATGAAAGCAGAGTAATGGTGAATGCCATCGGAAACTGGTACTTCACGTTGTCCCCCGCATCATAGTATCCTCCGCTCAAATCCACCTGCTCAAATATTTTAACGTGATAATCTCAAAATAACCTGCCCAATTCCTCGCACGGACCTTAACCTTCAGAGCTGTGAAGGCGGTGCTATGATTGAAGTTCACGCTCTTCGCAATCTATCTATTGTCAGCCACGGTAAGATTATAAACTGAATCACTCGTTGATTGATTGTTAAAATGACGTTTTATGGTGGTACTGGCGTTCATACTTGGGAGACATTACCGTCCACAAGGGCAGAGTCGCCCCGCCAATTCATGCGCTGAGTTTCAGGCAACTTCCCAGATCGCTGGCCTTCGTAGAACAGGAGAGACTTCTCCAAAGCGTCCCTGTAGTCGAATTCTCGTCCTTGTGCTTGCATCAGAAGCACAGCACCAGGAAAAAGTAACTGTAAGATTATGTTGAAGATGGAGTGAGACCTATTGACGTTGTAGCATCCAAATCGCTTCTCCATACTTAGAGATTGACTGATTCCGTGCTACTCAGGGCTTCACTTTTAACTGCATTGGCTGTATTGAGGCGTAGCTGCACACATCACACGATTATGCAGAACCCATAGAGGTCTGTGAGAAGTGGGACACTGTATGTTATTGCAGACACTTGACTCAGTGGGTTGTCATGTTAGTTGCTGGACGACTCTCGATGTGCGCCTTTGTGACCTTTGATATTCTCCAGGGAGATCAACCTTTCTTAGCATGTATATGAAATCTAGCAGTAGTTATGGATGGGATTTAGGTGCAAATGAACTACAGTTCTGGCAAAACATGGAGTGCCAATCCTTAAGAAATTGTGTATTTGTCAAAATGGCTGAATCACAAGTCCTTAGCCTGTTCTGATGAAATGTTTGTAGTCACTCCGCTGGGAATTCGAATAAGGATTCCTGTAATGTATTGTTATACTGTGACCTTTGATCCCGTTTATCGAACTGTATAAATTCCTCAAAAGAGGCGTTATACAGAGGTAATTATTTATCAATGTCTCCTTCATCACGTCACTCATCACAATTGCGATAATTTCATTTTGAACACAATTGCGATAATTTAAACTCCGTGAGACTACGTTTTCGAGTTTCAAGCATGACAGTTGTTTTCCTCCTCAAAGCGCTAAAAAGTTCTGATGGCTTTTGATGGCACAGTTGCAACTCAGGAAAACATTCCACAACACAACCTGAGTTGCCAAAGATGAAGAAATTGGGGTTGACGACGATGAGGAAGCGTTGGTATGTAATGCAATGATTTACTTTTATTTGTGGTCAATGGAGACGTGAGCCTTTGTGTTTGGCGGAAACAGCAGTTGGATTGCGAGAGCAGAGTGATTAAATTCAAAAAATTTGTGCCGCAAGGACCCGGTTTCGTTAAGATCGCCGCTGAAACAAAACGAGAACCCTATAAGGTTGCAACGAGAGAGTTACACCATGGTATAAGCCTCCGGTTTCTCATGCCACACCGAATCATTGTAACGGTTCCGCGATGGTGTGCTGAATCACGCGGTGTATCACCGTAACTGCGTAACTTCCCACTGTAAAAAAAAGCACCAATGTGTTCAGTACAGTTTCAGAGAATGTTCACAGTTTTTCCATTACGATTCAAAGTCAGTTACTTCCCAGCAAATTGATAAGTTCCCAGTATGAATGTATGCAGTTAAGTTCGATCCTGCTGTATCTTCTATCTGCGTCGAACTCTATGAACTTCACAAGTGCTCCAAATGGCCGGCTTATGCATGAAACTGGTCCTAACATGAAGTTGCTACTTTGATGTGACGCACGATTGAGCGATAATAGTTGGAATCGCGGAGCAATTCCAATGAGGAAAGCGAACCATCGCAAACATGCTCAGATGCATCACTGAACCAAACCAATTGAAACTTCACCCAAATATCACGTCATAAGAGTTGCAAATCTTCTTTGAGAGAGAATGTCACATGTTGTGATCATATTTATTGCCGACTGATTAACATTTTCGTCCAGTGAATTCTCTGTGCCATCAAGGCAGCAAGAGAAACCAAGTACCCCTCTAATGATCACTGGTCTGGACGAAAACTATGGCCAGGAATGCAAATCGGCAAGATAGGTGAAACGTAGACCTCTCACACAAGGGAGAAATACTCTGAGAAGGGCTTTCCAACGGCATGTTGGTCACAATCCAATACACAATTGCGGTAAATCCTCCAACACCACATCATCCTTCACCTACACCGTAATAGTTGTCCATCTGCAACTCCATAAGCCCTCGGGTGCTGAATATAGCGTGCACGAATGCACCAGTTATTCAAGCATTTTGAAGCTACAACTTAATAGGTTGGGGAGCTTGTGTATCAGATAGTCGGTTTATAAAACCTCGATCACATGCACGTACGTGGGGAAGAGGAAGTTGAGCTCCTTGACATAAGCAACAATAGCCTGATGCATCCGTGTACGGGACTCGAGTATTAGCGACAAAAATCTTCTACTACTACAAATCGATGTCAAAGACCTAGTACCACCATTATATCAAAGTTTCAAACATAGATCCATCCCATTTGTGACATCACTGAAGACACCATAAGTACATAAATTGTACCAACCGAGTCAGACATCCCATTCCAAGCCAGGAATTGCTGCAATTGGTTCTAAACTTGCACCAATGGACAAGATAATGTGATGCAGAGGTAATATGGATAGAACCCACTCAACGTTATCTATGCGCAGCCATAGGATCATCACTCGATTACTGAGAGAACAACTCTTCAGTAACTGGTTAAGAAATCGCAACAGAATCATGCTGCTCAAGCTGATATTGTAGTCAAATTTCAATACGAAGACGATTTATAATACATTTGTTACTTAAAGCTAAACCTTAGCAATAAGACATAAGCACTTGAAGCAAGATCGGAGAAGTCTGGACGTGCGAGGTGGGGCTTGGAAGAGACGATCAGTGGACGAGTGTGGATCGTTCGTCCGGTCGTATCGAACGAGTTTCGTCCCTGCGTCCGTTCTGGCCGACGAAAGTATTGTGCTGGGTTTCTTCGTTAGTGTCCAACCGGCATCCAAATCCGGGTTCTGCTTCGGAGTTTTATTTTGAGAATCTCTAGTTTGAAACTCCTGTTTTTAATTTTTCATGTCATTTTATGATTGAATTTATCCTTAGATTTTGCCTTTATAATCTCAATAATAAATAAATAATCAATGTACTTGTGATATATTATTTAACACCTTTTAATGAAAATGTGATAAAAGTAATATGAAATGAAATAAAATAACTTGAAATATTTCCACAGAGATATACAAACGTGTGCATGCATGTGTGCAAACATAAAAATACATAAATATTAAATGTTGAACTATTTTTAAACAAATAAATAAATTTATACCAAAGATTTTTATTTTGTATTTTACATTTCTTTTATACTGATTAGTATATTTTTGTTTTATATATGTGAATTTTTCATATAATATAGAATTCAAATAACTAATTATGTGTTGTATATTTTCGGAATTGACAAACATATGCTTATAAAACAAGTTTATGAGGATTTTGGAAGAGTATGTTGAATATGACAAAGTTGTTGTTTCAAACCTAGAATAATGGTGTCTGAATATTGTACATATGACAAATTTGGCAATTTATTAATTTACTATTATATATGTCATAGGATTATACTATTTATTATAATATAACTTTGTCACAGAATCATGCTATGTATGACAAAGTTGTAAAATACCTTTAAAAATAGAATATTGTAATACATTGGCAAGGAAAAAAAAAAAAATCATTGAATTTATAAATTTACAATAACTGTTACCTATTTCAAAACAATTGTGGTCTTCTGTTTAAAATTTTGGTTTTTATTGTAGATTTTTTAAAATTAAATTTTTTTTTATTCTATATGTTATAGAAAAAAAATCTACTAAACAATGAACAGTAAGTTGTACCATAAGATATTTAATAGTAAGAAATAATAAAAAATTTAATATATATTTTATTAGTATTACATTTTTCTAAAAGATATTTATTATACCAAAGACAACAATAACATTTCACTTTTTTTAATATTAAAATATATATAATTCTTATTCAGAGACTTGTTGATTGAATATTACAAATTAATTAAAATTCTTATTATCATTATTACGACACTGATTGGTTATTAACACCACAATCTTACTAGATTTTAGCTAAATATGTTAAAAACACTTTTCATGCTTCTATTATTCATTTATCTTAATGTATTGAATTAAACATGCTTTAATATTTGTAAACCAACAAATATCTTTCAACCTAATATTTTACAATTTTTTTTTGTTGAGGCTTCATAATTTATAAAATATTAGGTGCAAAAAACTAAAGAATAATATGTGATGTTATTTGATGGGTTCAAACCTATGCACCAGCAAAGGATTGCCAACTCTATATTTATATTTTTCTATTCTTTAAAACATATGGTATACCATATTGAGATAAAGCCAACACACCAATTTGTTGTTTGTTTTGTTTTTTTTTAAACTACCCAAATTCTCAATTTAGATGAACATCTTCAACAAACATTCATCCTCCCCTAACATTCTACAACTCCTGACAGCATAAAGAGTATGGAAGCAAAGCCGCCGCCACTTCACTCTGACCTTGACTTGACTTCGATGGATGAAAAGTCACAAGAATGAAAAAAGAATGAACGCATGGATGGACAGGCCGGTCCACGAAGTCAAGGCGAGGGTTTGCGGCGTCGTCGAGTTGTCGCTGCGGGAAGCGCGTCGATGTGGATTCACGACGCGGCGACGACGTTTCCTCGAAGGTGCGCGTCACTGGAACCTGTGCCCTAATCGCCTCGTGGATTTTCTACAAGAAGCTCTAATGTGTCGACGACGTCGCTGTGTGTGCATCCCCGAACAAGCCGTGGCTGGATTTGGGTTGTTGGGTTAGGAACCATAGCTATGGTATGAGGTGCTGTCCGCGATTGAGCACGAGTTCAACCTCAAAGATCTCCGTCTGCCCTCGCCTGGCACGTCTTCCCCCTACCACCCATTCGTGTCGGGGCGAGCAGGTGGTGATCTTTGAAGCTGAACTCATGTTCGAAGATTCTGCTTCAAATTTGTGAAACTCGTGGCGTTTGTCTTTTCCAGCACGGTTTGTTTGTGACCGTGTCTGTCGAATCCCTCCCTTTGTGGGCTCTCTTTGTGGAGGAATGGTCGACACAACATTGTTGACGACCGGATATTTGTGAGTTTGTGGGTACAGAGTTCTGTTGGTGAATTCTTGATGCTTTGAGATCTCTGTGTAGTATATCCTTTTTTTCTGGAGCTTGTCGTCATATAGAATGAGAAATTGACGATTTTTGTCGGTGGGTCCGCAACTGACACTGCTTTAGAATTTGTGTGTATTGTGAGTCATGTGAAAGGATATGTGCTATGTTCTCATGCAAAGTTTGTATTATGGAACGCAACCTCAGTTAGAGCTACAGAAGTACTAATTCCTAGGAATGTTGTCACTACCTCTCGACAATTGGATAACCACCCTACACAGCTGGGCGCGAAGTGAATCCGGTTCCAAACTGAGACACAGCGAGCACTGGAATCTCATAAACCTCAATAACAATAGCGCACCGCAGTAGAGTGGGAAACCGACTAGTCAGGTTGTGCACAACTTAAGGCTAATGAACTGTCCTGAGACTAGAAACTGACACAAGATTTTTCAGGTTGTCACCCTTTTGATCAGCGCAATCCGAGGCCACGCATCCGGAAGATGAATCCTCATCTCGGCGACGATTTGTTGTGGTCAAATGTTGTTTCAAAGTGCAGCTAGTTATTATACCTCAGTGATGTCGACTCTTGCATGGTTCAAATCAACAAAGACATGGTAGCCACACATGGTCATCAGGAGCGAACTGTTGCACACTGTGTTAGTATATCTGTCTTCCAGGATAAAGCATCGATGAATCCTATTGTGAAGTAACTGCTGCCTAGTGTCTTTGAATGTGAAGAAACTCACTCTCTTGTTTGTGTACAGATAGCTGAGTTTGTTCAATATCTGTCATAAACTATCTTTGCAAGGCGACCATAGTCCTCAAGCGGATAATGTTACAATCAATATTTTCAACTTATGAGACATGTTTTCAGTTCCCGTCCTCACACTCTTCCATAGAACTGGTTCCTTGAGTTGCAATATTCTTAATGTTCACAAAACATGCTCTGAAAAAAACGAGCAGCTAAAATGAAAATTCTTAGGTACATGTTCTATTATACTATAATAATTTGATTAGATTTGTTTTTGTCTGTTGGAGAATAAATACTTTTTATGTTAAATTTATCATATTTTTAAAGAGTTCATAGGATATCACAATTTTTAATTTGTTTTGATCAGTAGATTTACATAATTTAGATCAGTTCTTTTATATTTTTATAGTAAAATTATTATAATTAAATGTACATATCGATTCTTACTATTAAAATCTTCTTTTATAAAATTCAGCCATAACAAGATTCTTAAGTTAATAATTTAATTAAAATTTAATTATGAGATCAATTTTAAAATAGATAAGTTGCAACCTTTCAAATGCTTTATTACTTCAAAGAAAAATAGATTTTTTATCTCATTTTAATAAGAATTAAAATTTATTAACATTATATTATTCTTGTTAAATCATTAGAAATATATTTTTTTATAAATAGGTAATTTTATCTTAAATAGTTAAATTTTTTAAAAAAGAATTAAAAATGGTAAAAATTATAAGTTAGCCAACTAGATAAAAAAAGACTTAGAAGCCACAATATAAACAAGATGTAAGAAAAAAAAAAAAAAAAAAAGAAAAAAAAAAAGAGAAAAAGGCTGAAGTTAAGAATGGCCTCAATTCTACATCTATACATTACATATAAGACTAAAAAATTGTCATTCAAGCTTCTAGAAACTTATCATGGTAGTCACTTTTTTTTAGAAAAATTACACGTATCTTGTTGATTGAGTATTTTTTTAAACAATGGTTGTTGCTTAAATTTACAGTAAAGTATTATTTCTTAAAACTTTTTAAAAAACTTTTATTGTACCTCGCTCTCTTCCCATAGCTCTTGATTGGGTTGAAGTCACGCTGCACGTGCCAACAAACGCGAATACTCCAGTTGTTATTGCAACAGGACAGAATATTCTGAATCGAACTCAGGTGTGGGAATTCATAAGCTACACATTGAAAGACCGAGTCTTTAAAGGTGTAGAAGCACATAGGAATAGCACAGTAGAAGACAACAACAGAGCCATAGGTTTCACATGAAGGGTGCATTTACCCTGAGTAGTTTCGTCTGTTGAATCATGTACACTTTGATGTTACACAGGGAATATTTTGCCCACTTTACACTAAATTAAGAGTCACAATTGGATATGGCGCTATCTAAATTACCTCCAATAAAACGAAGGGTTTCGTCTTTAAATAACAAAAATGACAAGGTAACAAAATGGATCCTGACGCAACAGCAGATCTCAATATGTGTACAACTCCAAATGTATTCTGGAGTTCATCCGCCTGTCTTTTATGCCCCTTCCTTGCGAAAAGAGCTATCGAGATTTCTCGAAGACGACAGATCGACTGGTTCTGGAGTCTCAGGTTCCATTTGTCGTAGCTGCTCCAGTCGCCGCAATACGTCTAATCGTTGAGGTCCATAAGCACTTGGAATCTGCATCTCCAAGCGCAAGTTCAATAATGTTGTTGAAAAAAGGTACGAAGTTGAACAGAATTCGTAGGCTGACTTACCTAAACCATCCTCACTTAATTCATAGATATCACAACAGAGGCGGCATTTCCAAGTGGTTTCTACTTCAATAGAAAAATGAGGTCCGAAACCATGATGATTCACTTAATTATCCACATTGCACTCAATGTGTAAGTCGAATTCTCTATATATCATTGATCATTGAAGAGATGTGGAACTCACCAATCCAGGAACATATTTCTGAATCGCAGCTAGTATTGCTGCGTGTCCAACAGCAGTTACCTGTGAAAAACCAACCAAAATTTGTTTTACAATCACAAACGTGAGATGAAAATTAGCAAGCTGGTTTGACGCCAGCTAGTAATGACGCCAAACAGGTAACCAGAGTTTTATCGATACTGAGATGTACCAGAGAAATCATTGAAGAAATAACAACATAAAGGATGAAAACATCAAAGATAGGCATCCACAAAGAGAAGAATGTTCCGAGTCCTCCAGCAACTTACCGGCAAAAGCATAAGAAAGCCAATGGGTACAACAGACACCATGTCAGTAACTGTGCGTTTCAATATCTTCTTCTCGCGATTGGTAAGATTTTGGCCCAATACTTTCCGTCTCAGAAGAACCAAAGAGGCTCCTACGTCCGTACCCAACAAACATGAGCCCCTCCATATATCCTGTTTAGAAGGTAACGCACTTGGATCAATGATGCAGAAGGACGAGAACGGTTTACCAAGATACTAGTTTTTCTCAACCTTGTAAAGGCTAATTTCAATAAACTAGGGACACCCAATCAGCAACATCCGTAAAATATTGATGTAGGGTAAATGAGCGCTTACGAGGGTAGCACTTTTCAGCTTTTCAATCGATTTGGCGAAGAAACCATGTTCAGTAAGATCCACATTCTCATCTATCCTAGCTAAGGCAGTTGTTGTTGTGGTAATATCATATACAGATGCCCTATTCCATTCCTCCTGTGTCAATGACTGCAACACAAAGAGTTTCAAGATTCAAGTTGCACAAAAGGAACTCAGAAACCTTTGTATCCTGAACACGCACAACAGAGCATAATTGCACTTTAAAAAACAAAAGAACAAACTAGTTACTGAATTAGACACATTGATCCCTCCATCTCTGGACTTCCAAGAGAAATCTTCATAGGGTGTTGAGCAAGGTAAGCAAATTTAACACACTTACCCGCAGGGAGGCTGATTGATCAACAGATTGTTGAATTCGAAACTCTAACTCAGCCAATTCAGTCATCAACTGCTCAAATGTCTTAGCACTCTTTGCTGCTCCATTTCCTTCTATAAGAATTGCCTCCCCTTTTATCTTGTCCTGTATTCCCACGTCGAGTCAGTCACCACAAACCTCACATACCAGACACAGCAATTGTACAAACAGAAAAAGTGTCTTCCCTCAATTCTACATGAAATACACGAATTACTTGAAATGAACCAATAGACCATAATCTGGAACAGCAGGTATAACACACGAGCAGGGTCAAGACGTACATATTTGTCCGCTACCTCTGAGACTTCGCTCCTCCTGGTACATCCAACCACATTTGTAAGACCAAATTCACCCCTCCAGAATCTTTTCTTAGGATCGTACCTTGATCTAAAGCCTAAAAGAGCATTTACATGTGCAACACAGCGGCTTATATAACGAGAGTTCTCCAAACCGGAAAATTATGACTAATACGTTGCAGGTTCAAATCAATGTACCTTCTTTGAAACTGTAAACTACTATCGTCTGTAGTAGTCCCCAAATAACGGTCTTGCAAATTTAAGACCTGAGGTTGACTTTTGCTACTTGCAACCATCTCTAGCTCAGCCTTCAGTATCCATCCAACACACCCATGTGAAACAAGATAAGCACAAAGCATAGTAAGAGTATGAATCTCACCAAGCATTTTTAACTCAGGATAAAATGGCATCCACACAAAAATAACCAGAAAATAACCATATAAAATGAAAGAAGAAAAAACTACGGTTATTCGCCACGCTACACCACTGACCTGAAGCTCCAAGATCCTCACTTCCTTCGCAGACGCTTTCGACTTAAGAGAAGCCCTAAAAACTTCGACATCTTGTTTCAATGACTTGATCTTATCAAGATCTTCACGAGATCGTTCACTTTCTGCCGGGCTAGTAATCTCCAGTTCTTTGATGAGCAATTCCAATTTTGCTAAGGCAATATTCACGGTCTGCATTTCCTGCAACAAGCATTCCGCAGCGAACTTTCAAAACATTGGGAAAAGCATGAACACAGTTGCATCATGTACAAGGTAGTTGTGGTCAAAGGAGTGATCTCGCACAAAAAGAAGAAAAATTGACTTGTGAAAAGACACATGGAACCAAGATACAAAATGACATAGAAAAGATGACCAAGCACTGCCCAATTTAGGTGAAGCAGACTTGATCAGAACCAATGGAGCCATGACGACAGTGTGAGCTCCCCACAGCAAAAGCAGTGAAACAAAATCGTTCAAATACCTTATCTACAGATTTTAATAGTTGCTCCACCTCCTGTAAATTTTTCCGCTCTGCTGCAAGCTGTTCGTTTGTACTTAAAGGTCGTATATCTGGACGAAATCTGTCGGCCTCGTTAACGCTGGTCTTCTCTGCACTTCTCTCTTGCAGATCCTGATAAATCAATCGATCCATATATCCGGCTTCAGCTGCTCCATTCCTATTTTATGAGCAGAGAATAATGCAGACGTGGTCGTTGTTAGGCCCAGATCGAGATGATATCATGCTCAAATATTCTTGCGTTTGATTTAACGCCTAACTATGCCAGTGTAATTATCGTGGAGTTTCAAACAAGAGGGTTTATCCAGAGGCTTTCACACGTAGAATGTTAGTGACAGTTTAATATTTAGTCAGTCGATGAATGTGCTGTCAGACCAGTAAATAACAAGCTACACTCACGAAAGCCAAATTTTAGGAATACAACCTAGGAACAGGGTAATAATCAAAATACAGTGGCATTCCATCTATAATATGCATAGTTCTATGCGATTCCAAATTAGAGCATCGAACAAAAAATAACACTCCACAAATCAGCAGTATATTTGTCCAGGGCGGTCCATGGATTGCGGCTGCTGCCAAGTATCACACAAAAAGTTTGGAGGGTTGTGATGATGCCAATACGCTTACCAAAAGCTATCCTCTTTTCCGCTGCGCTTCACAAGCTCGTAGACTTCATTGCACTCATCCAGGCGTTGTTGACTGTACATACAAAAAAGTTGATCAATGTACATCCACGTTTTATGGCAGCCAACACCATGTTTAGCATTGTACAGAAAGCTTAGTGGTTGAAACACAAGAAACGATATTTAGTATTATACAGATGAAAAACATTCACTAATTAGAGTCACCTCTTTAACAGGAATGTTGCGGCTCGAGTTCCTTCTGGATGCCGTATCCACACATTGTGCTCAACGAAGTTCTTAACCCATATCGAGCAGACCTGGGCAGATACAGCGATTGCGAGCAACTTCTCCACTTTTCCCACTCCAGACTTCACTTCGCTATCTTCTCCGTGAGCGTCGAGACTCACAGCCGTTGCACTCACTGGATATAATGGAAGCCACTCCATCTCCTCGCAAACTACCTGCATCAACATGCACGCTCATTCAACTTCATCCGCTGTTCTTGTATCTCATTTCTATTAAATGCTGTTGTATCATGCACTAGTGCACAATTTTTCAACAATCACGTTAAATGACACATATAGGTGTAATAAAAGTCACAGTCAACAGTATTTAAAAAATTTAAAACACAAAATAATCAAACACTGTTGACATCTTCCGCTGTCTAAGAAATCTGGTTGTCGGGAACTCAGGTCTGGAAAACTAGTCAGACATGCCATGCTGCAATGAAGATAGCAACTATACTCTTGCTTCCCACAACTCCAGTTGACTTTACAATCTCATCCGCAAGATATCCAATGCAATTACTTTGAAATTGAAGCGAACACAAAATACACCAAACTAAACACGCTCAAGAACAACTTTGATTCTGATAAGCTGAAAAAATAATTACTTCAGCAAGCGAAGCTTATTGCAAGTTTCACATAGCAATGCACACAATAGTTATACTGATGAACCTTCAACAACAGAGGCATCAGTGTAGGGTACTAACCTCAATAAAGAGTTGGTAGACAGGTATTTTCGCCAATTGGGGATAGAAAAGAACGCTTCCACCTTCCAAATATCTGACTCAAACGTCATCCCTTAGAAACACCAGTACTCACCGGAAAGACCAAAAACATTCTTGGCAAGTTGAGAAACCGATGTAAGCTAACAGATGATTTTCGAGCATAACCATTCAATATTCAAATCATTCGAGTTGATGATGGCTTCTTCATACACTCACCTAAGTAGATTTTCGAGGGATTTTTCTGAGTCACTAACACCTTTAGATGCCAAATACGCACGAGTCCTTCTTCCTAAGACGGCAAAAAAGCCGAAGACTGCTAAATCTTTTTCAAGTATCTGTAGAAACCACCCAAGTGTCGAATAAAACACAAGAATGTGCAAGAGGCTGAAGTGTCCATGAATACTTCCTAGCAGTCACAGAAAACACATCTCGTTTGAAGCTAGTGATAAGGCCACGAACATCCTACGCATTGTGTGCCCAAAAACACTTATCTAAAAGATGAAATCAACGTGGATGTTGAAGGCTAATGTAATCAGTGGTTTGAAACCCCGCGTTAAACTTAAAGCTACTTACCTCAATGAAATCTCGAGATTTAATTCTTAACCCAACACCCTCCCTAATAAGAGCTTCCCCGAGTAGCTGATGAACAAGGTATACCCAAAACTCTCCTTCTGCAGCATCCCGCCATTTATTATCATCTGCAGCTCGATGACCAAATTTTTCCAAAAACTCTTTCTTCAATCCGACATCCCAGCAGAACTGATAGACCTGATTCATTGGAATGCTCTCTTGTAGCTTCTCCATGAGATCAAAGATCCCCTGTACAAGAGCTGACGAGAATACAGGGTTCGAAACTGGGGCGGAGCCCAGCATCAGCAATGCTGAAGTCATGCTGAGAGCCAATTTCAAAAGCTCCACGTCACCCCCAATATTTGGGGTTGATGCATCAACTCTACAACATATTAAGCATACAGAAATTCAGGGTGAAAATTGTCTTACATAGCATAAGAGTGCGTAGTCTACGTCTTTTTAAGAACATGTAAATCGTCAGCAGGCATGATTTTCAACAGTCACCCATTACAAATTCATTGAGATAACACATTGCAGCTCCGAAATGGATTCACATTATACAATTGTAATTAACTCGCACAACCTTCTGCAACAAAAAATAAATAAAAGATTAAAAAATGATAGGTATAAAGGTATATACGTGGAGGTAGTATTGTTTAACTGATTGCCGCCTTCCAGAATTCTAACGAACTTTGACACTGTAAGTGGATGCTGTTGTAACCAAAGCCAGTCATCAGCAGCAGGATCCCTAGATGACAACTCATGTCTGATCGAATCTTCTAGTGGAGATGAAACCTCCAGTAGCCTGCACCCAAGCAACATCAACCATCACATACTGTTTCTAATGAAGAGCCACGAATTCTCCTAAATACTACGTACTTCAGAGGATCTCTTTGATCATGTATGCTACCTTAACGCCCAAACAGATACAATCATGTAACTAGAGGGATACAGAGAAATAAAAATGTAATATCTCTCCCAAAATTTTCACTGCAGTTAATAACTGCATCATCACTTGCCACCATACTCAACAGTAATTATCAAACATGATTACTCAGACTACGATTAGCGCAGCAGATAATGTAGTCACACGATGAACTTTGATCTGCTTGTCAAGAAGACTAACCTGCGTATTACAAACACACGGACAGTTCGATTCCCCACTTGACCTTGGGCAGCAATGTCGATAACTGATTTAAGGAGTGCATGCACTGCAGCCTGTCACAGAAAGAAATTGCATTTCAACACTTTCACAGAGTAACTCACTCAGAAGTTTCGTACCCAGCGCTCTTACTCCCATAAGATAAGAATAGCTTCCTAATCCAGCTTACGGATCATCGTTTCATTATATCCATGTTGATTGCAGATATTTTATCAAGAATAGTAAAAGCGAATATTCTAGGCGCAAACCCCATCTACAAGCCCCCTGAATAAGCAGGTGATAGAAGCGCATTAACACTCGCCTTCACGCACACATTCTCAGTTTCGCCATCAGCCCCACATACTATCTGCTGCTACAGCTTTGTTGCCATTTACAATTGAAGAAGGTTCCTGGACCTAATAAAAAAATTATGAGAAAATCAACTGTGCTACCTCCTCAACAGCCAGTTAACCTGAGAAATTACGACTGATCAATCCAGAAAGTGCAATGATCCCATTGACAAATTGCTCATGTGCGCCAGTCGTAACCAATATCACCAAGCCACGAAACAGACACTAAGTTTCTTTTGCAAGTGATTCCGAATCAATCAAGCAAAGATGGCCATTCAACTCACGAACCTGATAAGACAAAGACTTCATCCACGCATTCATATCTGCAGGGAACCAGTTGGGGGGAAACCATGACGTGCTAGCGAGTGACTTCCGCTGCTCCAACTCGGCCAAAATCACACTCGCTGACTCTTGTAATGCGTGCACTAAGCTCTTCCCTTGCTCATTACCCCCTCTCCCCTCCGCCAATTCCTCCAAACTGCAGCCAATTCCCGCTTCACTTCCATTTCTTTCGTCCACAGTCGTCCCCTCTGCCGACCTCGACGTCGCCACCACCATCACACTCCTCACCCTCCCTCGAATATGTCCAGATCCCCATCCATAACCCCATCCCGCCCCCGCTACCGCACCAATCCACAGCTGCCGCCTCTCCAATCCATTACCACGTCTCCCAAGCACCACGTCGCCCCGCCTCTCCTTCCGAAATCGAACAAATTGTACCTCCCGAAGACCTGCAATTCCGCAGCACCATGCCTGGACAGGGCGCACAGTCGCTTGCAGCGAAGCGCACACAGCAATCTCCATGAAGAATGCTTGACGCTGCTCCTTGCGAACCACCTCGTCACGGGCTCAACATGCTCGCCGCAGACGCAACCTCGACCTCAACTCGACGGAGCCAAATGAAATGAATCTGAGGGTGGAAGGCAGCAACGCAGGCGAGATAATTAGTTAGAGGGGAGGGAGAGGCCAGGCATTGAGTCACAAAAGCAGGAAGACAGAAAACAACAAAAGGGGAGGCAGCAGGCTAGTGGCGTCGACGAGTCCCTCGTCGCCTGGCTGCGAGTGAGTGTGCCTCCGCTGCTGGCAGTTTATCCCGTCACCCCCTTGCGATATCTACCCTCCGGAATTGATGCCCTGCTGTCTCTGATGCCCGGCTTTCTGATGTCTGACCATTGAGGTGATGCTCGCTTCGTGGAGTCTACCAGGTCGACAGGGTACAAGGAAAATGCGTATCGAATCCGGGTCGTAATGTCGTGGATGTCAAATTCTTTCATTTCTATTGATTTGTGTGTGTGCCTTTCGTACTAACTATAGTACTTTCTCACTTTTGAAGTTTTACATTCTAAATGTTAAATTTTTTGGAAATTTGAGTGGTGGTTTTTGAGTTGTGATCTTGGTTTTAATGACATATAACAAACAAGCTGATCTTGGTTTTAATGACAAGAAATTCCAAGATAGTATGTTCGACTTATATGGTATGTTGGCACAAATGTGAATAAAATTCATTCAAAAATACAACTATACTTAAATATTAGGAATGATTTCATTTTTTTTGTTTGGTTCCCTGCAGATATGAGTGTTTGGTTCCCTGCAGACATGCAAGTATACTTATTTACTTATTTTTAAGTATACTTATTTACTTATTTGAATTCAACAAAAAAGATTGACATTTTGGATTTTTTATAAATTATTTACAAATCTTATTGTTCCAAGTCCTAAAAAAAGTACCTAATAAAAAAATCATGTTTAATCAAAATATTGTAATATAATTCTAGATATCTTAACATATATATATTTGTTATAGGTTTTAATTTTTATATTTGTTTCAAGTAGAAATTTAAAAATCTAATTAATATAAAAAATATTATTTAAAATAAAATATATGTTCTTTTATTTATTTTTTATTTTATTTAGATTCATGTATTTGACATTCATCCCTATATATAATAGATCCAATATATTTAGATATAGTTTCTAAGATTGTTTGAGTTTTTTTAAAACTATTAGAATTTGTTTGAGGTTGTTGGATATTGTTAGAGGTGATTTGCAATAATTTGTAGAAATTTATAACAATCAACATTAAATTTATAAATTAAAAATATATATTTTAGTTGATTATATTTTTTATATATTTTTTATTTTAAAAATTCTTCATTCAAGAGTTTTTGTTTTAATTTAAGGTTTTTTTTTCTTTAGATATGAAATTTCCACTTGTATTTTATTGCTAAAAACAATATACATGTGATTGTTGAGTTGATTAAATATTTAGTTTCTAATAATATTTTTTTAAAAAATTTAATTTTAATATTTATACTTTAAAATATATAAATAATATAAGATATATAAGTTTTTTTAAAGCTATATATTAAACTTAAAATAAATCATTAAATTTATATAAATAATACAATTGTGTCTCTATAAAAAAGTTAGAATCATCTTTAAAGATTAATTTATTATATAAAAATCAAGTATCTTCATCAATCATCTGAAGATATTTTAGTTAATTTTTTTTATAATTTTATTTTGATAAGTAATAAATATTTAAGGAAACATCAATATATAGACATATTAGTTGTTAGTTGACTATACCAAAGCCATATATGCATAGGAATAAATTAAAGGTTAGACAAGATTTAACCTAGTTATTTATTTTAATATAATTTAAAACTTTTATAGGTTGTTTGTTAGCCATTCAATATGACTATAATATATTTGTGTATCTATATTAGATGATTTTAATTTTAGATTTAAAAATAAATAAAAAAATCATAATATTTGATGGATTCTTAGTCCACTAAAATTTAATAATATGTTTATTTTGGATTCTTTATTTATTATCTATTAAGATTATAAAATAATCTCATTCATTCTAATATTTTAAAATTAGTATTTTATTTATTTATATTTTAGATTAATAATTATTAAATATTATTAATCATTTAAAAAACAATTAAAGTGATTAAAATAATTATATAAAATATATTATAAAATTTTGTTAAAATTAATCAATAAAAAAAAATTAAAAAAAAATATTATAAATTATTTTATATAAATCTATTATTATAAATTTATCTTAAATTTTTTTAATATAAATAAGATTTTTATTATATGTGTCACGGACATACTTCAAGTCACCACATTTTAGAACCTTCTATAGTCTTTTAGAACCTCTCGTAGTCTTCTAGAATCTTCCATAGTTTCTAAAAATCTTCCAAAATCTTCTAGAACCTTTTTTAGTCTTCTAAAATCTTTCATAGTCTTCTAGAACCTTCTAGAATCTTTTAAAATCTTTTAGAAGCTCTTTTAATCTTATCAAACTTGCCTGAGTCTTTTAAAATCTTCCTTAGTCTTCTAAAATCTTTTAAGATATTCTTAGAAGGTTCAATAGGATATAGTCCTTATGGTAAAAATAGGAGGCAAGATTGAGGTACACCTCAGTCTTGTTAATACAAGTCTTGGAACAATCCAAAGTGTTGCTTTATTTCTTCATATCAATTTGATTCCTTATTCTTGTCAATCATCTAATTTTTTGTTCTTGTCCACTCAGTTCTTTGTTCTTGAAATCATTCTAATTTTATAATCTTTTCTTTGTCTCTTTGCTAATCTACTATCTTGCATCATTGACAGTTTGACAAGACTATCTAAGTAATCATATTAGAGCTTTGATCTCTTGATAGAGAGTGGATTATCCTTCTTCTTGGAGATACTATAGCATTTTAGAGAAGTGTGGATTACTCCGCTCTAGATTGATATGCTTACTTATTGCAATTTGATCTTTTTTAGAAGAGAGTGGATTATTCCTTTTCTAAGATATATCACTATATTTTAGAGGTTGCAAATTATCTTCTTCTAAATTATTATTGTTTAGAAATATTTTTTTTCAATATAGAAAATACTTGTCAAAGATACAAACTAAAATATATGTATATGTTAGTAAAAAATTATATCAAAAGAAAATAACAAGATAGAAATAAAGAAGTAAGTATACTCAAGAAAAAACTGGAATGGCTACTGTCAAAGACTAGAAAATACATGAGATTCTTGAACTAGATTAGAAGCAAGAAAGGAATTGACAAGAGTGAAGAAAGCTTCATTCTTGTCTCTATTTATACTATCTATCTAAGAGCTATGTGGCGGTATTCTATACACCCTAATACATATGTCTAATTTCCAAGACATGTGTCAAACTTGCAAGACAAGTTTCTCACATCTGCGCCACGTACTTTTCTTGTTCCGTAAGCTGTCAACATGTGCAACACATGGCTAGCTTGTTCCACAAGCTACCAATATATGCGACACGTGGCTAGCTTGTTGACCAAGTTTCTAACCTACCAATCACCTGTAGACATGTATAAAGGTGATTTTGCATCTATGAAGCTTCTAGGAAGCTTCTATCTAAGATATTATCAAATTAATTTATTTTATTTATTTCTATTAATTTATATTAACTAGATAATTATTGGAGTAAAATTTATGTCTATGACAATATTACACTTATGACTTATTGATTTTTTTTTTTTGTCAATATAGAAGTACATCAAGTTATAGGACCTGCATTCTTATAAACAAAGAATAGAATGGCAACTCTTATAGATCTTTGAGCTTTTTTGGATACTATATTAAAAAAAATGGCATTCCTTCTCAGTCCAAAAAAAAACTGCAAATAGAGCAAGTATCTAAAGAAACTAAGTAAGAGATTTATAATTTGCAACAAGAGATTATTTAATTGAGGGACACAGGCAATAGACAAGCTATATATATAACCTCTCTAGAAGCTCTAAAAGTTGTCATGAAAGAGCCAAAGGCTAGTATACTTGATAAATTTGATGGAATAAGATCCAACTTTTGAAGGTTTGTGCAACAAGTACAACTTTACTTACAATTATATCCTTTTTATTATTCAAATGGATTCACTCAAGTTACTTTTGTACACATCTTTTTATCAAGAAGTGCTTGATCATGGTTTGCTCCATTGTTGAAAAAGAATTCTCCAATCCTATACAATTTGGAGGCTATTATAGAAATATTTACTGTTGTATTTAGAAATAATTATAAGGAGAGGGTGACAAAAAGGAAGTTTCAAAACCTACAACAAGGAAAACATTCAACTGTAATATATGCTACAAAATTTCAATAACTTATTTGTGATCTTAATTGGAATGATAAGACTTTTATGACTCAATTCCATTATGGCCTAAAAGATAATGTGAAGAATTTTATTGATCACAATGTTAAGAGTTGAAAGTTTAAAAGAACTCATATCTTAAGCTATTACTTGTGACAATTGTTTATTTGAATTACGACAAGAAAGGTGATCAATTTTCAAGAATACTTATCAAGATATATTTGCTACATCTTCAAGAGTATTGGAGAAGCCATTAACATATTTTGAATCCATCCAGATTGATGCAACTCAATTCAAGCTATTAATACTAGCAGAAAAGATTAGATATTAGCAAGAGAATCTATGTCTATATTATATAAGATCTAATCACAAGATAGTAAATTGTCCAAATAATCCTAAAGAATTCAAGGCACGAGGCATAACATCTAAATTGGAGAGGTCAAAAAATAAAGACATCCAACCATAGTAGGGACCTTGCGATTGAATACTCTCAAATCTAAAGTATCAAAAAAAGGTCTCTTCCTACCTCCGGATCCAACGTCCTATTTTATACTTTTTATACATATAAGAACCTTAAAACAAGAGATTTCTGCTAAAGTCCTTTTAGATATTGGAGCCTCAACTTGCTTTATGGATAAAGATTTTATAACTAAGTATAACTTAGTACTTCTAAAGAAAATCCATTCTACACTCGTTGAAGTCATTGATAGATGAAATCTTACATCAGGGGATGTTATTGAAGAAATCCAATTATTGGAAGTGATATTAGGAGATCAAGTATCACATATTATCTTCAATATCATTTAATGTCTAATAAATCCTATTATCATTGGACTCCCTTGATTTGAATTACATAATCTTGATATTGATTAGACTTTGCAAAAGATTTTTTCAAGATCTAAACATCAAAAGAAGAAACAAGGTACTATTTTATTTCTTAGAGTTAAAGCATTTATACAAGCAGCAAAGAAAAGAGATGTATTTGCATTGTATGCTACTCCAATGAAAAATCCAACAGAGCAAGTGAAGCAAGATATTTCTAGTCAATATCATAACTTTGAAGACATATTTGAAAAGAAAAAAGTAGGCATGTTATCAAAACACTGTCTTTACGATTGTGCAATCAAATTACAAGATGGAGCTCAATTTCTATTTGGTCCAATTTATAATCTTTCATAAATAGAACTTACAGCCTCGTAAAAATATATTGATGAAAATCTAGCCAAGAATTTTATTACACATTCAAAATCACCTGCAAGACCTTCTATCTTGTTTGTAAAGAAAAATGATGGTTTTTTATATATGTGAGTTAACTATTAAGGTTTGAATAAGATAATTATAAAAAATTACTATTTATTACTATTAATCTCAAGATTATTGGAATAATTAGGATAGACAAAGATCTTTATAAAGATTATTTTGAGAGGCGCCTACAATCTAGTCAAGATCAAAGAAGAAGATCAATAAAAGACAATATTTTATACAAGGTATGGATATTTCAAATACAATGTTATGCCTTTTAGACTTATAAATATACTTGCAGTCTTTCAATATATGATGAATGATATTTTATAAGAATATCTAGATGACTTTGTAGCCATTAATTTGGACAATATCTTAATTTTTTTTTAAGAACAAACAAGAATATGAATATCATGTATATATGGTATTAGAAAAACTATAGGAAAATGGATTGTATGCCAAATTAGAGAAGTACTCTTTTCATCAACTATCAATTGAATTTTTGGAATATATTACTTCTAAAAATAATATTTCTATGGATTCAAAGAAGATACAAACTATTATAGAATAGAAACAACCATCATTAATTAGAGATGTATAATATTTTTTGGAATTTATAAATTTTTATAGAATCTTTATCAATGATTATTCTAAGATTATAGCTCTATTAATATGACTTACAAGGAAGGAAAAACTTATTTGGAACAACAAGGCCAAAGAAGTATTTAAAAAGCTAAAAAAATCCTTCACTTTAATTCCTGTACTTGTCCATGCAGATCCAATAAAATCATTCATTCTAGAAATGGATGTCTCAAATTTTGCACTTGGATCTATGTTCTCTTAAACTAGTGATGATAGTCAACTTCATCTAGTAGCATTCCACTTTCAAAAAATTTCAACTGTAGAAATTAATTATAAGATCCATGATAAAGAACTATTTGTAATTATTGATGCTTTTGAAAAATGGCAACATTTGCCGAAAGAGACTCAACACAAGATTATGATATACATTGATCATAAAAATTTAGAATATTTTATGAGTGTCCATGTTTTGAACCATCATCAAGTATGATAGAACATGTCATTATCTTAATTTGATTTTGTGATTACATATTCTTTGAAAAAACTTCAAAGAAAACTAGATGTCCTTTCTCAACAATCATATCTTTTGCCAAGAATAGAAGACATTGTATTAGATCAACAAAAATCAATCATTTTGAAGCTGTCCTATTTGCAGTTGAAGACATTGGCAATATCTACTTTTACAAATACAGATCTCAAAACAAAAATCCAAAGAGCAATAAAGATAGATCTATTTGTGGATAATATTTAGTGACATTTAAAAAATACATTGGTAGAAGAAAACAATAATTTCAAGTTTGAAGATGGATTGTTGTATTTCAAGGATCTCTTATATATTCCTCCAAGTCCTATAAGACTTCAAATTCTTCAAGTACGACATGATCTTCTAATAATTGGACATTTTGGCTTCAATAAGACGTTGGATTAATATTAAGAGATTATTAGTGACCTCAAATATAGAAATTGGTGAAGGAATTCATCCAATCATGCAAAATTTGTGCTCAAGCAAAGATCCCAAGACACCAATCATATGGACTTTTTCAACCACTTCTAATTCCTAAGGGCCTATGACAATTGTTATCCATGGATTTTATTACAAATCTTTTAATTTCTAATAGAAAAGACTCAATTTTTATGATGATAGACCATTTTATCAAGATGGCACATTTTCATCTCGTGCAACAAGATTATTTTTGGAAAAAAAATAGCCAAGCTTTTTATTGATAATATTTATTGAATACATGGCCTTTCAAATAACATCATCTCATATTGAGAATCACAATTTGTATCAAATTTTTGGAGAAGACTATTTCAATTTTTGAAGGTCAAAATTAACTTTTCATCAACTTATTATTACTATTGGCCAAATTTGCATATAATAACACCAAACATTCTTTGATGAAGCAAATTCCATTCTTCTCAAACTATAGATACCACTTTAGAGTAGATCCATTCCAAATTGAAGATGTGAGAAGTCTTACTATAGAAAATCAAGCTACTTATTTAAAAGACATCCATGAAGAATTAAAATTCCAACTATAAATAGCTCAAAACAAATATAAAAACTATACAAATATTCATCATAAAAACCAACTAAAGTTCAAGGTAGAAGATTGTATCTGGCTACTCTAGCAAAATATACAAACAAATCGACCATCATGGAAATTAGACTATCAAAGACTTAGATTAGTTACAATTCTATACCAAGTAAATCCAATAAGTTTATGTCTTGAATTACTTAATAACATGTGCATTCATCCAATCTTCTATGTCTCATTTTTAGAAACCTATTATAAATCAATTATTGATGGAAGAATTCTTCCACTACCAACCTTAGTTGAAGTCAATCAAGAGCTTGAATATAAAGTGGATAAAATATTGGAATCACATATAAGATATGGACAATTAGAATATTTCATCCATTGGAAGTACTATGGAATTAGTGAAAGAACATGAGAACCTTCAAAAAATCTTTAAAATGTATCTAAGAAAGTTTGCAAATTCCATCAATGATATTCTAAAAAACCTAGACTCAATTGCCCTTGAAGATTTTGTGGACACTAACATCTCTTAGCTTCTAAATGATGCTTTCTTACCAACAATAGAAGACTAATATAAAAGAAACAAAGCTATGCTAAGATCTTCACTTGTATTTAGTCATTTTTTTCAAGATAGAATAGATCCTACTAGAAGCTTATTAGCTACTATATCAAATCTTTGCATTTTAAAGGATTTGCAAGAAGAAGAGTCAGAAGACTCTTTTGCCACACAAATGGCTAGTGAACCATTACAACTTTCACAATCTATTGGATTTGAAGAATATAAGTAAGGCAAAGAAGGAGTATTCCAATGTCAAATAAGGCCACATTTGAAGTCTTTGGAGATACGGCCCCATTATAAAAATCTTGATTCAAATGCCCAAGCTTTGGTAATACTCCTTGAAGTTAGAAGGGGGACTCCAAGTGGACTTGAAATTATATTCGAAGGATGTTTTGAAGGTTGCAATAAGGAATAGATTCTTGGATGGCATGTTGGTATAATAGAAGTTATATTTGGAGCTCATCAACGCTATCTCAAGACTCTTCTTGAATTGATAATCAACAAACAAAAGATAAAATATGTTGCTTCTTTATTTTAATAAATTTTAGATTTCTTAGGTATGTGATTTGATCATCAAATCACTTTGGCTTCTTGTGGAACTCGTTGCTAGAAGGAGATGTGATAATATAGACATACTTTAAGTCACTACATTCTAGAACCTTCTGTAATCTTTTAGAATCTCTTGTAATCTTTCAGAATCTTCCATAGTTTTTTAGAATCTTCCAAAATCTTCTAGAATCTTCTTTAGTATTCTAAAATCTTCCATAGTCTTCTAAAATCTTCTAGAATCTTCTTCAATCTTTTAGAACTTTCCGTAACCTTTTAAAATCTTTTAAAATCTTCTTTAGTCTTTTCAAGCTTGCCTTAGTTTTCTAAAATCTTTCTCAATATTTTAGAATCTTCTAAGATATTTTTAGAAGGTTTAATAGGATATAAGCCTTATAATATAATAAAGAAGCAAGATCGAGGTATATCTCAATCTTGCCAATATAAGTCTTAGAGCAATCCAAAGTGTTGTCATGTTTCTTCATATCAATCTAGTTTCTTGTTCTTGTTAATCATCTAGTTCTTTGTTCTTGTTAATCATCTAGTTCTTTGTTCTTGTCCATCTAGTTCTTTGTTCTTGAAATCATTCTAGTTTTGTAATCTTTTCTTTGTCTCTTTGTTAATCTACTATCTTGCATCCTTAATAGTATATATACAAGGATATATGGCATAAAAGGTATCTATATAATAAAAAGGAGGTATCTACTTAAAGGTTTCCAAAATAAAATATGTTGAAATTACAAGCTACTTAACAAAAAGACTAAATTGGATCAATATTTAATACTTGTATAAAAAAAATTATTTAATGTAATCAATTTAATTTTAGTCTTAAATATAATAGGCTTAAGTTTTTTTATTAAAAGTATCTATTAATAATTAAAATTAAAAGTTAAAAAATTAAGATAGAATGGATTTATTTCATTATTGAAAGTTTTTACCATTTGTCTCTAAAAATGCACATATAGAGTTTTAAAGTATAATAGATCATATTCTAACAAAATAATATTTTATTAAATTTTATATTAATGATATTTTTATCTTCAATAATAATTCTTTAGATGCACTAGAATTAAAAATAATTAAAATAAATATAAAAAATATAAAAATATATTTTTATACATACTTTTGGAAGTAATAATAATAAATATATAATATTACTTATCTTTTAAAGTAGAAGATTTTTATTATAATTTAGACTATTTTATATTCTTTTTTATATTTTTATAAATATATATATTTTTATCTTAAATTAAATATTGGTTTGTTAAGTAATTGATGGAATTAAATAATCTTACTTTCAAATTTCTTATATATACGTTATTGATACAAGATTATAATTTTAGAATCATATATTATAAAATCATTGCCAATTTTAATATTGATAAAGTTCCTTATAATTAAAGTTTTTAAAATGAAGACTTAATTAAATATTAAATTATAAATAAATTATAATGAAAAATAATTTTTTTAGTTGTATAAAAAATATATTTTATATTAATAGTATAATTTGTATTTTAAATACTTAATCAAGATTTTGATGAAGAATATGATAAAATTAAAAATATTGATAATATATTATGAAAAAATTATACTTTTACATAAGTTAAATATGGAACATATTTTTTAAATAATCATAATATAGAAGAAAGAATTAATTATTAGATAATGAGATTTTGTTAAAAAAATAGATTGTTATCTTTAATTTATCCAAATAGAACTAGGTATATATTTCTTAGACTACATCAAAGAACTTCTATTAAATGAAAAAATTTAAAATTTTGGAGTTTGTAAAATATGTTTTATGTTGTATAATTAATATTAGTAGAATAACATACATCAAGAAGTTAAATCAAGTCTTAATATGATTAAGAATTAATACCTTATTATGTCAATTAAAATTTTTATCTATTTATAAAATTAGCTTATCACTAGATTTTAAACTTATTTTAATCCAAATATTATTATCTTATAAAGATCTAAATATGTAATTGTAATAATTATTATATTTAAGAAAAAAATTAAATTTTTAGTTCTATTACAAATTAATTTAGAATTGGTAGTAATGGCCTTTTTAAATTATATTTTGAAATTTTTTATAACACTTTTTTATATATTGATGGATTTAGAGAAAAAACTCTTTAAATATTTAAAAAATTATATAACAAAACTTTAATAGCTTATTATATCATATTTAAATCTAATCTTAGAACAAATGGATTATTTAAGTGGATTGTTTAAATAAGCAAAAGTGATATACAATTGTATAGATTATTTTGTAAAACTTACTGCAATTAAAATTTAAAGTTAGCATAGATTGACATAAATTATTTTTTTAGTATATTAGAATCTTTTACACCTTTTAGTTCTTATCAATTGGTTTTTAGATATGAGTCAATTTTGTTAAGTTTAGAGCAAAAAATAAAAAAAATAAAAAAATCTATATTTAATATATATTTTTATATTATTTATTATTAAAATTAAGTATAATAGGTATTAATTTTTTTATAAATGATATTTCTAATAATAAATTATTATAAATTATTAAAATAATATTTTTTTAAAATATATTTTATAAATTAATAAGTTCAAATTTGAGGATATTATTTTTAAAATTTTAAAAACTTAGAAAAATTTATCTAATATTAATTTAGATCATTTATAATAAATATATTAAAATAATAATTATTTCTACATATTAGTGTAGTTTTGAGCTCTTCAAAATAATGATGGTTTTTGACACTTTGCATGGATAATAGCTCTTTTATTAAACATCTCTAATTAATTTCAATCCTTTTTATAAATTATATTATTCATAATAAGAATTAATCTAATAAGTTTTAAACTATTTAGATTCTCAAACAAATACATACTAATATATATGTCTATACACAGAAATGATTATTTTAACATTGAATATCAGTTAAATTCTATTTTAAAGAAATTATCAAATTAATTATTTTTCACACATTCAAATTCTTTTAACAAAACCAAAAAAAAAGGCTGATTTTTACCAAGATATTTTGAAAACTACGCTTTCAAAACGTGAGACCAAGATTTGGAAACCTCACCCACCACAGGTTCAAAATCGTTACACATAACCCAGATTCAGAAGTAAACAAACCTTCGATTCATTTATGACCAGATTCAATGAGGACAGAATGCTGAAACATCCAGCATCATGAGGTTTGAGTCGAATGGAGAAAAGTCACACATGCTATCATTCTCAGGAAAGGAAGGAAGCTGTAGAATCCACTCACCTCGATCAGTATTCTATCGACATTTATAACATGCTTTTGCCAACTCTGCATTTATGGAAACTGGGTTGTCTTCATGTGTTTCAACCTGGTCTTGGAAAAGAGAGTCAAAGAGTTCTTAATAGCGGACCCCTCACAACTCAAGGGCTGTGGAGATGGACTTGGACTGCAATGCTGCGGCGGTGCTCTTAATGTCGAGAGGCACAAGCGGAATCACACACAAGTTGACGATGAAGTCTTCCAAGCAACTTGCCGTTCTAGACGCATTTGGTCAGCTACAAGCAGCCATTCTTCATCGATTGTGTGTGGCCTTTAATGGTGCAAGGGGGAGCTTCCCTGCACGAGAAAGTGGGTAGCACTCATCACGGTTCAAGTCTCAGTAATTCAGCGCTTTCTTGCAATTGAATGTTAAGAGGGTTCGGTGATCATTGACGACCCTGGCAGTTAGTGTGGCTCCTGAATCATCACCCTCTCGGCAAGCTGTGGCGGCGGACGTGTATAACCATTGCTTCAGTTGTTGCGAGCGGTATAAATACTACTGTGATTGGAGGGCTACAGTCAACCCTTTGACAAGATGAGTTTGGTCATGAGAGGTTGCTGTAAGTTCGGATCCAACCAGATCATATATTTGGTCGAACTAAGGATCAGTATCAAGTTGGTGGTACAATTTCTAACCTGCTTTTCGTAACTGGGCAGCCGTTTAAGGGGTTTGATTGAATTGAAGTCGAGTTCTCATGATTCGAAGTAATAAGAATCTTGTGGTAGTTGGAGTCACGATCAGCCAATGAGATCGACAAGTTAAACGCGACTATGGAATGGTATTGATCTCGTTTAGAATAAACATCCTGAGGAGGATCTGCTTTCAATGAATGCCTTCAAACGTGCACCTGATGCGTGTGGAGTGAACGCTGCGCGGTTCAATTCGTGTATATGGCCAACTTACAACACCTGATAGGAAACACTACTCACTGAATCCGATTATCTCATAACCAGGTCAATCAACAAAGAATGGACCGCAAGTTACACAATTTAGATTTTTAGCCAAATGAATTCCTTGGTAAGTCAAAACATATGCAGAAAATTGGTGTATAATCCATGCATGGGTCTGTTCGTTGAAGTCTCCTGCTAGGTTCAATGTTGTAGAGAATGTACATGATTAAAATGAGACTGCCACTATCCGTAGCATCGAATTTTACCTAAACCCGACGTCTATTAGATGTCTAGATCTTCTATTCCACAGCGCCGGCGCTACCGGCAGGTAGGTTTAATATCTTACAAGAACTATTCGTAGGTCCAAGCAGAAGCAGTGAACAAGTAAAGATCCTTCCATCCGAGCTTCAGAGTACCGCGGTGCTCCAGCAGTGTGTACCCTTCGCAGGGAAACAGGCCCTGAAGTAGCAATGCCGCCTGGTGGGCTGCCTTGCCACTCAAGGAAACCGGTTTAAACCGTTTGCCTAACTCGTCTCGCCACTGGTCGAACTTGGCCTCTCCCGTGCGCGCTGGACCACCAAAGGCTAGAATATTTTTGATCTCGCACGACAGGAGTTGCTGCTCGACCATGTGGCGTTCGGGGCTGTCAGCGTTGTAACTGGCACCCAGGGAATCGAACAAAGCTGAATAGTAGTGAAGAGCTTCAACGAACCGGCTCAGGAATGTTCCACCATGTCGAAGGTCTTGCTCGACGAGAGTGATGACCTTGGGGTTCAGCTTCTCGATCAAATTCAGTGTGTTGAGATCGGATCCAGTTACGTCGTAGAGCGAGTGGTGCATCCAGTGGACAGCAACAGCATCTGAGAATTCCACTTTTAATGTTGAAAGATCGACGTTACCAATCTTGTCGGCAACCGCTGTGAATTCGAATGAGATATTAAAGCTCGCCGCAAAGTCGGTCAGACGCTTACCAGTCGCTTCAAGGGTCTCGATTGAAGTTCCTAACCCCGTGATGTGCACATGCGGAGGGCCTCCAGGTCTAGATGCCAAGAGTTGGAAAAGTGGCGGCCACTGCAACCCGTGCATTATGTCGATATCGATGACATGCACGTTGAACATGCCCTCAAAGGCATCGAAGATGGCCTGATTGGCAGTGAAGTGTGAGAATTTTACGAAGGGGCATATTTCATTGAATACCTGCATTGCCGAAAGAAAGCTTTGGTTGCTGACGAGCTGCTTGCTTGGAAGAGGAGAGCAGATACCTAAGCAGTAGGTCACCAAACGAGATGCCATGCCTTCAGCGAAATACGCAACCACTCTTTGCACCGACGTACCGTAAGGGGTTGCTAGTTCACTTAACTGTGGAAGTATCGAGTTGGCCTGGTCGAAATCGTCAGCGGAAACGGCCTCAGCGCATTGCAGCAACAGTGCCAAGAGCTGCAGCCCTTCTTCGTCAGTGGCATTTGGGGGTTGTGGTTGTGAGTTACGAGGTGTGGTTTGCGGCATATTTTGCGGCAGGGAAACTGCTTCATTAAAACCCCTGGTGTTCAGTATTGGATACTGACCGGCGTTAGAGGGCGGTGAAAAATCGTTTGGAATTCCTCCAGACTTTTGTTGCTGGTGTTGCAGGTGAGGTTGAAAGTAATGCTGGTGCTGGACTGGTTTGGTCGTTTGATCTCTTGATCGCAGAACCTGGGGGCTGAATTGATCATCTGGCATTGGCTGCTGGGCGGTGTGCAAATGACGAAGATTGCGTTCATCTGCGGGCTCTAGAGAAAGCTGCAGATTGTCGATGGTCCGTTTTTGAGGTCTTGGATAATGAAGTTCGTCTCTCGCAAGCGACGCAACTGTGTTCTGCTCCATATAATTATCTGGTCTGACGTGGTGATGGGAAGGCGCTTCCTGATATGCCCGGGTCTCATTCTGCGACGACTTTGCATTTCTCCACCCGATTTGCCCTTCTCGTGTCCTCTTGCCGAATCTGGATGGACCCGTTTGCGGAAAAGTTTGAACTCGCAGCCCCGCGCCTCCATAAAGCGACTGAACTCGAGATCCGATAATTCTATCTAACTGCAAATTAGATGGAGCCAGAACCTCAGACAGATTTGCAAATATTTGCTCGATCGGTACTCCAGGCATGGCTTCCATCATCTCCATGATCATCCCATCAACCCAAGCAGCCACGGAATCTTCGTCCATTCCTGAAAAGTAGTCCTTCACGGCCTCTCTTGCAGGTTGGGCACCGTAACAGTAGTTCCCGTGCTGCTCCATGTCATACTGACAAGGCAACTGGTGGTGAGGACTTGGGGCATCTTCGATCTTCCCCCAGCTATCTCTTGAGGCCGTGTTCATGAGTGATGGTGGGTTCTGGTACAGCTGATTTCCGTTGCAGCTCGCTGCTTGGGTGCTACCGGCGAAGAACCCACCGGCGCTACCGCCAGATTGCAATTGAAGACTCGCGGGGAGAGCGCCAGGGAAGCTAGTATTTGACAATCCCGAACTGAGATGATCCGAGAATGAACCATCAGAGGGAAACGGTGAGCTGTTGCTGCCCAAGGGCGAGACAACCCAACCAGCAGTAGAAGTGGATGGAAACGACTGGGAAGTAGAATCGTAGTTCGACCAGGAAGATATTTGCCCGGTACAGTTCCACTTTGCCCCCACCCCGAAGTCCAAGTCTGGCAAATGAACTCTCTGTTCCTGTAACTCACCTCTTCTCTCAGCATCTTGAGGGTCACGACCACCTGCCTCGGTGCCGCTGTGAAAAGGATTTCGCGAGTTGTCCGTCATGCGTAATTGATCTCTATAACCAGGAAAATCTACATTATAATGCGTGCGAGATCCTACTCCGGTGGGTTCCTTAGTCACGAGCCCCAGTCTCTCTCTTGGATTAGGACATACCAAAGCCATACTCACCGTATTGCCTGCTCTCCGGAATTCAAGTCCACGTCCAAACTACCATCTCTGACAGAGGTGCAGGATCCCCAATGAACCTTTATTCGGTAACTTATTCTTTCACACCAAGTTCTCGCCCTCGGATTACTAATTACAACGCTGTAAATAGACCTCTCTACTGGTTCTGAATCGTTGCTCAAATACCTAATCTCGTACCTGTGAATTAACGATCATCCTTCGTGGAGAAAGACATTGTCTCCAACTTCATGGGAGCAGCTAATAAGCAAGAGGACCTAAATCCAGTGTTGATGAGTTTGTCAAAGCGAGAGCAAATTTATCTATCTGCGGAATAGTTTCAGTACTTTTTAACACCCCTTCATGTCACACCCACTAGCGACGCCAAGAAATGGTCCTAGTCAAGTAACGGGTTGAGACGTCTAACCCACTACAGAATTTAAGCGCAGAGAAACATCCTCAAGAAAGACGAGCCAAAACCAAAAATCACTCCAACGATCCAGAGTAGCCACATCGCAACTGATCTGTCGTAAAGGAGCGCAAATTAAGCAGTCTTAACAATTAAAACCTAGTTCATAATCTCCATCTCTCCGTGTGTATGTGTGTGTGTCTCTCTATCTATCTCTCTCTCTCTCTCTCCCCCCTACTCTCCCGTCAAACACCAGAGATAGCCTAGCAAGAGCCCATCCTGGGTTAAGAGCTCGCGAATATAACTTCATAATATGTATGACGACAGAGGGAGGCGGCATAAGGGTGAGGACCGAGCATCCTTCTTCCACCTTGACGGCAATGAACCTGTACTCTGAAAACCGGCAATCGATTATTGGTCCAGCCCATCCAGCAGAGACGAACCAGGAGCTGGTCGGCATGTAGGGCTCACGTCACGAAATTCGAAGCGCAGTGCGTAGTTGCACCAAGTCTTTGATTCTACTATTATTCAATCAATGGTGTACATTGAGGGCTGCTGAGTTCAAATTTCTTCTCTTTCCCTAGAATTGCCTGAAGCAAACAGATACTGCCCCGAAATTTCTACCCTCAGGAACTCGTTATCCCAGCCTTTGAATATACCCCTATACAGTGTGGTATATAATAAAGACAGAGCAGATCCAGGCTTTTTGTGAACTGGCTCAATCAATAGAAAGTAATAAATTGTATCTGATTTCTAGGTAAGAAGCCAAAAATCTGCTTTAATTTGGTCACTTTGTTCCAACGACATACCATGCTTCCAAGGCCGCACTCTTAAGGGATTAATTTGTAATTTCGAATTACGCTGAATGAAGCAGATGTTTAATGAATGAAATATTGTCCTCCCATCAGATGACTGAGAATTCGCAGCCTCACTTGATTCTGTTCACTCAAGTTTGTAAAATAGGACTGCATTGTCTGGCTCCTTCGAAATTTTGAGTGCAAGGTTCATCCACATGCGCTATCTATATTCATAGGCCCTTGTGCCATGAAGGAAACACTTTAGATGACGTCTGAATAATAGCAATCCTTTGGTTGTGGATCACACTAAGATTTTTCCGAAATATTTTATGGAGTGGTCCAGTTGGTTCTGGACATTCGTTCAGAAGCTGGGCGGCGGGTCTTGCATGGTATACCCTGGTACCTGAGCAGCTACCGTCCCTTTCAATCAGGCTACTCAACTCGGCACAAATTTCCACAACTCAATCACATCTGCAAAGCTGTCTCTTGACATGGCTCAGTGAGATCACACCTAAACCTGGCTCAGCTTTTCGCAATATTATACTTGCCTTATCTCAACGTGTCCAATTTCCTCCGAAATATCTTTTTCTATCAGCCAATATTGCAACACTCTAGTTTACACAAGTAGCACTTACCATGTACCATAGACCTCTACGAAGACCGAAATCCTGAAAAGAATGCCAGGGTAATGAACAGTGCGTGTTATCCTGCCATATTCCAACTTGACGCTCCTTCCACGCACACACTTCTTTTCCAAACTTTTTGTATATTCTCGTTGAGAGGATTGATTTAATTTGTATATATCTAATATATGTTTGAAGGAATGACGTAACCATCGAGTCTGCTGCGGAACCTGGTGCCGGAATTAGAGACGTAGTGGAAGCTTCAGATGTGTGTAAGAACAATCCTGGCACGTCACTTATGGAGAGAGCAGGCAACTTGCTGACAGAGCCCCCCTCAGGGTACTCCGAGAGGAAATTTAAAGCGCTGCGACGCCCTGTCACTGACAGTATATTTTCCTCATCATCATCGTCCGGCTCGAATCTTTGCCTGAGACTGGAGAAGTCAGTTGTTACTTATACCCCAGCCCGTGAATTGTTAATACCGCAGCTTGATCTCCCAAACGCGCTAGTGCCGCACTTCCACCAATCATTCTCCTCTAACCAACTTGCTGCGTCTCCCTGCTTCCAAGTCAGGAGTTGAAGATGAAGCTAGTAAACTAGCTGGGTACCGGCAATGGAGTACTCGAAAACTGGGGCCAGATTCCTCCATGCCCTGCACCTCGGCCTTCACCGGTTACGGAAACTCCAGACAGATCATTTTGAAATCGGCCGCAGAACTGACTAATCCTCACCCTGCGCCCTTCCCACACATCGCTGCGTCACTCTGGACTTACAAAGCTTTGAAAGAGGCCAAGGCTGATACAGTTCCTTGCAAGTTCCAGACATGCTTCCCGGCGAGGCTACCAGACCATCAGGCGAACTGCGCAAACAGGCTCTGATGGCGTTGTCATGCCAGGCTGGGGCAAGCAAGCGCCATAGACTTTGGTTGTCCGAACCCTTGTTGATAAGGCTAGAGATCAAGCAGCAGCAGCGGTGCTAGTTAATCATGCTTCCTAGACACCTAGCTAGTGAGAGAAGGTATGGTTATCCTCATTTCAGTGGCACGTAGGGTAAATGGGTTTTTGATGGGTTTGTGGGTGACAATTCTGCAATCTCACACACACACACACAAATGCCATGAGCACACTGCACCCAATAGACTGGAAAAATTCATGAGTCAACTATCCGCTTGGTTGTTGCAAATGATGAGCCTGCGCTTATCAGGATGGTATCAGAACTATGGCTAACTCCTCCTCATCAATGCAAGCTGATAACCCTGCGGTCAAACACATGATCATTCCGCTAAGACCCCTGATTCCTCATGCTTGTGGCTATGCGTTATAGATTCTTGTCCCGTGTTAACTCAGGCTTTTTTATCCACTGGGGAAACCAGACCCACCAAGGTTAATCATAATCTGGAAAAGGAAAGACAAAAATACACCGTAATAATTCATAGTCAAAGCCTGCATGGTTGCTCAACACCTGGTGAAAAAGAAGGTTATCATCATGCGTTCTGGAGGAGTAGTGATTATCACTATTTGTAATAATGATAATCACTATTTCAAATAATCCTTATTTTCAATATTTTGAGAATCTTACTATATATTTAATTTTTATACCAATTCCCAGCCAAGTCTATATTCATTTTGCTCCCGAGAATTTGCAAATTGTATCTTGTTAGTTTTCCTAATAATCCATGTATTTAATTTCTTGAATTTTTTAAAATATAAGTATATACAACTTGTACTTTAACCTCCATGCAGTGGCCAAATGTTTTCCATGCATAATCATTCACATTGTCATGTTTATTTAAATGATAATTGATATGAACTCACCAAGCATCCTGTACCAAAGGCGTCCATGTCATAAACATTGTTTATTTGACTAAAAAAAATTGATTTTGATTTTATAGAAGCTTGTGAAATAAGTTACGATAAGATGTCTAAAGACCAATTTTTAAAATCCATTACTAATATTATTGATTCTATTTTTAGAATTTAATTTTTTTATTAAATTGTTTTAGTTTATAACCCTTTTTAGAGTTTGAGGAAAGGTATTTGGTAATATTATTATATTTTAAATACTTTATTATGATATTTTAATATTAGTTTGACACATTTTTACATATTGGTTGGAATCCAATAATTGAAATAAATAATGATATTAAACCTTCTCCACATATACTTTCGAAACACCAAACTATTTCAACAGTGATACTTTTCCATCATATTTCCTGTTTGTATCATGAATCTTTCGATTATTGCATACATCTATACCAAATCCAAAGACATTTACTACTTAACATTTGATGATCTTTCATAATACATAAATGTTAGATGATGTATTCATTTTTTTTGTTTCTTGTAACAACTAACAGAAGAGCTATTTCTTTCTTTGCAAAAGCCTAGGTTGCAATTAATTTATATGGGCATGAACACATCTGAAAGTATTAGTAAGAAGAAGAATAACAAAATAAGAAGTAAAAATTAGTAGATTAGCAATAATAATAACAAAACAATGAAGTTTGCATTTGATGCAGAAAACCCATCTAGCAGTAGGAAACTCACACATCTATTATTAACAACACTAGACACAACATGGGTCATTTTTGAACGATGAATGAGCATTCTGATAGGAATCTCCCATCCGAAAAAGCAACATATCTTACAAAAAGAAAAATCTGAATGATGCTGCCGCTGATCAGTGGCTTGTGCAACGGCAAAGCGACACCTTATACCACAAAATAATTGGAAAGAGCCTCTTTCCGTTTAAAATATGTTGCATGTTTTTATTGAAGCTATGCGCATTGTACGAAGGCTACTACTAGCAGACGAGTTACGTTCTTACACAAAAAATAAAGAATGGCGTCTCCACATGAATGATTCCTGCACCAGCTGTGTGGTCAAAACCACCACATTTGTAGATTCTTAAGGTAGATAAGTAAAACAGCGCTGTTGGAAAGGTGGTATGATATGGTTGCAATTGACATGTCATGGACAGTTCAACAATTTTGATCGAAAGAACAGTCTGATGAGAATTATAGCATCATCTAGATTGAATCAAATTGCCGGCCTGATTCATACAGTGTGTTCCGATATGGGCTTATCCTGGGTTGGGTATGTCATTGTGGAGTCTGACCTGTGAGATTGTAAGAAAATCAATCCAACAGCGTGCCAAAACTAAGCAAAAGCTCAGGAGCATGTGAAAGTCGTGTAAGCGCCTGACAGTGTCGATGATTACGGTACCACATCCTCGTCTCCCTAAGTGAGTGCCCAGGACTTGACCTAGGGCGCCATTTACTCCTGGGTGGGTGGAACTCTACCGTGGAGATAGTGCTGTAAGTCTGGCAGCTCCTGCGGCATTCACTCATGCCGCAGGCGCGGAACTTGGGGGAGTTCTGATGCTGCAGTCTCTGAATGGTGGATACTGGTAAGCGTGGTAGAAAGATATGGCAGACGGGTCTATACGGTTGCTGGCAGTCAAATAATACACGCAGTGTGCTTTGTCATAGCGAGAAAATTATATGCGAAATCACAGTACTAGAAGATTCATTCCTGTAGTGAACAGGAACGAGCAGTTCATTCTCTGGGGATGTTGATTAACGCTGCTCACCCTTGAAGCCCATGATAACTATGAATACGAAAACAGCTTGAGGTGGTGCTACGGCAGAATATGTTGCTGCACCTGTAGGACAGACCCCATTGCAGGTATCCCCTGAGAGAGTACCTGGGCAATGGAATGATGGGAGCACCATAATCGAGGTCGAGATCGACTAATTTGTCAAGGGACAGTACTGATCGAAATTTGGTGTGCATCTCGGTCCGTGTGAAGTGTCTGTATGTACGTTTGCAAGAGGAGAAGTGCAGCGGCCGACATTAGCTTGGCATAATTTTAGCTGACCGCAGACAGATGTTAACCTTGACAAAGAATATTCTAGATGTCACAGAGAAATTGGAGGTATTTGCTCTTTCATCAGCATGATGCCATCACTTTGGACACTTGGTGTGTTTCAACGCGCGTGCGGAACTACAAATTGCCAAATTGGTACCGTCTTCGTAAAAAGGTCTGTACATAGGTCACATACCGTCGTATTGACTATAGCTGGTGCATGCTTGAACGTTACATTGTACCGAGGATCTCACTGACTTGATAAGTTTCGGTCTGTGAATGATTTCGTCGAAGCAAAATCCTATCGTCAAATGTCCTCCGAAAACGAACTTACTGTTGTGAAGCTAGAGAAACAACTTGGGTGAGCAAGAAAAGTTACCTCATATCCTTGCTGAGGCGTTCCAACCATCGGTTCTGCCAGTCACATGGACCTCGATTTGAAATATTGAATGGTTTCTAATAATGTTCCCCCTGACCACATGCAAAAGGTGCATCAGCCGGTAGGACATACACACATTTGGTTTCTTGCCGCTTATATCACTTTTGCAATTGAGCCTTAAATTGTGTACCTGCCACTGTTGCAGCCCGACCAATCCCGAGTATCAACCACCTCTGCAATGAGGGCCTGAAAAAGCTGCATCAAGACTAAATTGTTGCCACTTGTACTTCACGATGGTGAGCACAAATGACTGGTGCACACTGGTCCCGAGTTAAGTAAGAACCATGCTGTGATGGTTCCAATTGACCATTGCTCAATATGCATTGAGGTTGATTGTTTTCCTCCCATTTTTGAAGTTTTTCGTATCCCATATCCCCTGACTACGGTGCAACTGAATTGGTATCAAGGACAACCAGCTGAGTCCGATGTGGAGGGGCTAATTACATATCACGACCTACTAGCCTGTTGCGACACTTTTTCAGTCTGGCTCAAAGCCAACGAAGCTGACACTTATCAAAGTACGTCAGATCGGAAATAGACTTGGTCAACTACCTGCCCTTGTTCATTCTGATTTGCGACAGAACAAAGGTCCTGGACCTTTAAGAACACTGTTCCAAAGGCTTTGACTCGCAGTTCGAGGCCAAAGGATACTAACTTGCGGGAACACCGAAAAGTGCTCAGTGACTTAAATGCCCAAGGACACAACCGGGACACATTACCTCTGTGGAATCTAAGTTACAACGCTGATTACAGTTTACATTCCATATTAATTATACTATTTCCATAGATTGTAGACACAACTGTGTGGTTTTGTCTTTTAACTTCATCATGCGCATCTGCGTGGCGCCTCAAACGACCGTCTGCCGTTTGACACACTTGGAATTACTTCACGGCAGTTGTGAGAATATTGTGTAAGTTGATATTCTCACTGCATCAATTATCCTGAAGTTCTACGGCTGAATATCTAGAGCCATTTTGAGACGAAACTGCATAACTGGGTTTGAATCGTGCTTGAGCAGACACTGATCAGGACGTGAAAATTCCTGGACATGAAAAATTTATCATTGCAAGTCTCTTGAAATAAGATTTGAGCAAGATTTCTGTCATGAACTCGATCGAAAATCCAATTATCTACACAATCATTTTACTCATTTTATAAGCTGAAAGTAACAATAAATGTACTCTAAGATGTACGGAGGTGTAGAGTAGATTTGTGAAGTGTACCTGTAGTCATTGTACTCAAGATGCTCTAGTACAGAGTGCAACCGCTGCAACTACATACAAAGAATTTCAATCGCATTGAGTATACTACTGGTAGGACTCCTCGCAAGTACTGTAAATCCAGTAGTACATTAAATAATACTGTTATTATCAAGACATCGTAGGGAGGACCCAGGATTGGTGTTTCATAAAATAACATTTGATCAATGTCATCGAAATACTTGGTATGCAATGCAACGCCAAGAACAAGAATGCAGACTCAATATCACGAGACGTTGTAAATCAGAAAGCTTCATTTTGCTCCGACGTAATGAAAGAGCTAACTGTGGAGGTTTACAATGGCTTGCGACTGACTCATGTAGCATCCCATTTAGATGTTATCCCGAACCAAGCAAACCAATCTGGACAAATTGTCCCAGGACAAGACCTCCATGATGAGAGCAGTCAGAAACGCCGTGTCGAAGCATGGCACAGTATGTTGCACGAATTCAGTTCCAACATCGATATGGAGGCTGTGCTCAACAACCAGGGCATCAACAGCAATACAAAAAGAAGAAAAAAATATTAAAAAAAAGAGGGAGCCACATTTTGAAGCTTCATACCACACAGTACGAAGATACAACTGCTGTGATTTGCAGTGCAAGCCCGAAACTCGCAGAGATTCAGATCACTGTATTCAGAGATGGACCCACAATAGCACGATGTCATCAAGAGCACTGCGGCTTGGTTGACAACCCAAACTAGAGTTGAAACATTGTACGAAAAAAGCGCATGGTCGAGGAATGAGGCTACCCAGACAAATGTTTCTATTCTTGGACAAGTAGCCGCTGATCTCTTGCAGGACATCACTATTATCTTCATCCTAGTCTACGACGCTTACAGTTGCTAAACTTCAGTTGCAGCACCAGACAATCTAACAGTAGAGGATTAAAATTCTACTTTATTAATATATACTACTATTTTATTTTAGTATTTTATTATTTTATTTACATTTTGAAAAATAATTTAAAGAAATAAGTGAATACAAATGAAACAAAAGTATATTTATATATATATATATATATATATATATATATACTTATTTATTTATTTACTTATTTATTTATTTATTTATTTAAAGATATTTATTATAATTTAGAGCACTAATTATTTGTTATAGTATAATAAAATAATTATGTTTTTTTCTTATAAAATATTTTGTTGAAAGAAAATCTAAAAACTTTTTTTAAAAATCTCTGTAAATTTAAAAATACATATCTATAATGTATATAGAATGTTAGATACTTCAATAACAAAAAACTTGTGAAACTTTTAAAATCATTTATTAAATAAGAAGAAACTCTTAAATATCAAAAAAACATAAATCTATCTATTCTTTAGATCCTAATTAAATTAATACAATAATAAATTATATATATATATATATATATATATATATATATATTATAAATTTATATAATTAAAATTAAAAAATTATAATTATTATTAAAATAAATATAGCCTTTATACCATCCATTTTGTTAATAAAATAAAATAAAATTATAATAGAAATTATCTCCTATTCCATCAATATCTCTTCTAACTCACATCACTTAAATAAACTTAGATTTAATATTTTTATAATTTTTTTATAATTTTTTTTTCAAATCTTTTAAAATTTGTAATAGAGAAACCTTAAGATGACAAAATTATGTACTTTAATATTATAAAAAAAATAGAATTTATTAATTTTTTTCTTATGAATATAAAGCATAAAGTTAAAAAAAAATTATTTTTATTTGAAAGTCTATCATAAAGTCTTTAGACTAGATTGAGCTTCAAAAGAAGAAGTGTCTTTAAAATAGTAAGTTAGATATGCATTTTAAATATAAAGCTTTGTAAAAAAAAATGACTTTAAAATTTTAGACATTAAAGTGAGAGAAAGATACAAGAAAAAATATTTTAAAAACCTTACATGAGTCAATTTGAATTCAATGGACAATGCATTGTTGACACCTTAAGAAGAGTGCAAATTGCTTTACACTAATAAATAGGTATCTTAAAAAAAAATTATAAGAAATATAAAATATAAAAGATTGATAATCTATTTTTACTACATATATTAAATGCTACTAGAAACAAATGATTATTCACATAAAAGATCATTTATCAAAAGTTGTTACAATCATCACTAATATTGTTGTTTGTCTCTATTTTGTTATTTTTTTTTAAATAGAAGCTAGATAAGTGTGAATTTGCTTTATAAGTTTTCATTGCCATTAGTAATTAAATCATGGTTTTCCAATAAACAAGGCTTGATGACTTTTTATTATTTCAAATTACAAAAAATTAGAAAGGCAATGCCAATGATTAATTTAAAAATAAATATTTTAAATACTTTTTAATTATCTTTTGGATTAATTAATGTGCTATATTTTTAATCATTATTGTTATATTAATTATTTTAATTAAAACACCATATAGCATCATCAAAGATAATTTTTGTAAAGCTACAAAGTTAAACCATATAATTTAGAATATTTTTAAAAATTCAAACAATAGTCAACAAACAATGGATTTATATAGTATGTTTTAAATCTACTATAAGTAATAGAAAAGGCACTGCCAACAATTTCATAGTAAAATTATATATGTTGTGACTTTGTACAATATTATATTATTATCAAAGACACAAGAATATAAAATAAGAGACTTATATTAGAAAAAGATTTCAAGAAGAAATTGACAAGGATTTGAATTATTTAGATGAGTATATGAACTACACCAAGAAAAGTGAGTTAGAACTCTAAAAAATGTATTGTTGAGACTGAAGAATTCTTCAGCCTTGACTCCAATATATACTCCTATCTAAGAAGCTTCTTGAGCAGCTTCCATCAAACTAAGAAGCTTTTTGAGAGCTTCTACCAACTTGGAAGCTTTTCAAGCTACTTCCACTAAAAACAAAGCTTCTTAAATGACTTCTACTAATTAGAAAAATTTTAGAATATTTTAGAAGGTTCTATAAACTTTCAAAGTGTATGTTCCTAATATCACCCCCTTTTCTAGCAATAAGTTCTAAGAAGAGCTCATATCTTTGAAAATCTTTCCATATATATAGAAAGTCAAGAATACACTATACCAATGAAGCTATATTTTTTGTTCTCCATTTTTAGGCAATATATTCTACTAGTCTTTAAAAAAATCATCTATGGCTTTTAACTAGTACCTCCATTATTGAAACATTTTATCCAAGGATCTGATTTTCATTGCAGCCTTCAAAACATCTTCCAAATAAAAACTCAAGCTTAAAAGGATTCACCTTTTTGAGCTTAAATAATATTACTAAAGCTCGAGCATTAGAATTAAAACTTGCATGGTTGGATGTTGCTTCTAATGGCTTCAACTGTGGTCATATTTAGTAGTGAAATATATCATCTTCACTTTACTCAATTGAAGGCTGTAAAAATTGTATTAATTTGTTTGAAGCTTGCAAAGCAAATGAATCTTCTAAATCTTGTTCTATTAAATCTCTCAACATTTGAAGGTTTGACATGATAATTGACTTGCTTCTATAATTCTATTCTATCTTAGAATATATGATTACATATTAATGAAGGCTTCAATTTAGCTCTCTCTCTCTCTTATAGGTATTTATTCAATCCAATCTTTACAAAGAAGTTATCATCAAATACGTTTTGATTTGTAGAAATAAAGTCAATAAAATTCTTATATCTTTTGAAGTGCATTGATAAAATTTCTAGCCAATTTTCATATCCATTCATTGATATTATAGCAACATCAATAAATAAGATATTCCAATTTATTCCACCTTTGTTGTGAATTAAATATATTTTTTACTTTATATTCTTCATGATTTTTGATTTCAATACTGGATGGTGATTATTGCGCTCTTCTCAAAATATGTAACTCTCAATAAGGCTCTAAAAGAAAAACATAGAAAACTAAATGTAACTTTATAGAAGATGGTAGTTCCAAGCAATATGCGACTAAATTAATTTGCTTCTAGATGGAAAATGGTCATAACCTTCGATAGTCCAATTTATTCCATAGATGCTTAATCTTAATATTCTATAAAAAAAAGCCATATTTTATCTCCAATACAAAAAATAAACAATTAATTCATGAATTTATTTACAGGTGCCTTGTAAGCATCTTGAGCTATTTATAATTGAAGCTTTAAAGTTGTTTGGTATTACAATAGATGCTTTAGAAATCCTTCAATTGCTAGATTATTATTTTTTAGTCTATTCCATAGATCAAGCTTCGAATGATATTTATAGTTGGAATAAAATGGTATTTATTAAATTGAAGCATGAACAATATTATATGCAAACTTTGCTAATGGTAGATATAAGATCTAATCATCTTATTAATAGTTGATGTTACATCATAAATATTGCTCCAAAACTTAATTAACTCATTATATTTGGCCTTCAATTTGAAAATGGAAAATGAAAGAAAATTCAATGTCCACCTTCAATATTTCAAAAAAGCATCTCCAAAATTTAGATACAAATTGGGATCCTTGATCAGATACAATATCATTTGGTACGTCATGATATCAATATAAATTGTCAAAAAAGAGTCTTGGCATTTCTTCACTAGAAGCAATCTTCTTATAAGAAATAAAATGAGTCATTTTTATAAGTCGATCAACTACCACAAGGATGTTATCTAATGAATTGGATGGTGGTAGATCTGTGATGAAATCCATTGAAATAGAAAACCATGACCAACTGTCAAGGACAATAATTGGATGAAGTCAAATAAACAAGTGAGACCTCTCTCAAAGAAATAAATATAAGGAAGTATATATATTAAAAGAAACTGGAATGGCTAATGCCAAAAGACAAGAAAACTAGAGACTCTTGAACTAGACTGGAAACAAGAAAGGAGTTGACAAGAATGAAGAAGGCTTCACACTTGTCTCTATTTATACTATCTACCTAAGAGCTAAGTGACGACGTTCTATAGGACCTCCAACACGTATCCAATTTACAAGACACGTGTCCAAGTTGCAAGACACGTGTCGAACTTGCAGGGCAAGTTTCCTATATGTTCGCCACGTATTTAGCTTGGTCTTCAAGCTACCAACATGTGCGACATGTGGCTAACTTATTGACCAAGTTTCTAATCCAAAAGTCTACTATGGACACTTATAAAGTCAAAGCAGCGTCTATGAAGTTTCTAGGAAGTTTCTCTAAAGATATTATGGAATTAACCTGCTTTTATCTTCTTTTATCTAATTCTATCTGATCATATAGGTAACTATGTATATGTCCGTGACATTACCCCCCCTTTAAAGGACGAGTTCCACGAGGAGCGGTGATTACATGTGTAGAAAGTCTAAGATGCGGCGAATAGTATTTGCCACATATTCTGATCTTTGTTCTCTTCGAAGGTAATTGATGGGTCCTCTCAACCATCGATAGTGTCCCATTCCAGGGCGAGAAGACCACCCTATTATTTGATCATTGTTGTGACCTTCATAACTTCCTTCAAATGTCACATCTGGAACACCGTCAGGAGTTGTTCCTATCTCTAATAAAATCACCAAACATCGAGAATCTCTTCCAAGGTCGTGATACCAAACACGTTGTATCTCGCCATCTATTCGAGGAAGAACATGTCGTTCTTGAAGATCTTCATCTCGGTTGCGTCGTCTTGAGGGTTGTGACAGTCGCAATGTCTCGTCCGGTAGGTCAGCAAATGAAGGCTCTTGAGTCAAATCCGCTGGCTGTTGATTCTCCATCTCCTTAGCGTCACAAAATACAAAGAAGCTACAAACAAGGATAGAAAGTTGAATGTTATCTTGCCTACATCTTGTTTCTTTTATAGGAAAGTCTTCATCTTGGTTTCGATGGATGTTGTTGATGAAAGGTCTCCACCTTCCTCGCTGCATTCGCCAGATTTTTTGCTGGTTCCCATGTGCGCTCACTAATATCGTATCCGTGCCAATGAACAAGATATTCCAACCTATTTCGGCGCCGCCTTGAATCTAAGACTTCTTCCACTTCAAATTCGTCATTATTGTTCACTTCTATAGGAGGAGGTGGCACTTGTCTTCTTCTTGGTATGTTCATTGTCTTATATGGTTCAAGAAGAGACACGTGGAATACAAGGTGGATCTTCATAGACTCTGGTAGGTGTAATCGATATGCAACTGGATTAATTTGTTCAGAAATACGAAAAGGTCCAAGCTTACGATAGTCCAACTTGTCACAAGGTCGCGTAGTCTTGATATTGCGACGAAGTAGCCATACCTTGTCGCCTACGTTGAGTTGTGATTGTTCCTTTCATACGCATCAGCGTTTATCTTTTGTTGTTCTTGAGCTTCCTTTAATTGTGCCTTCATTGTTGTATGTAGTTCTGACAAATGATTTACCAAGTCTTCCGCCGCAGGATTGTCAACTTTCGAATAGTCAAAAGTATCAAGTCGTGGATGGTAACCATAATTGGCAAAGAAAGGTGTTTGTTGTGTAGAAGAATGTACCGTATTATTATAAGCAAACTCTGCCAATGGTAAAAGAGTTGTCCAATCATCTTGTTGGTAGTTGATGGTACATCTCAAATACTGTTCCAAGACTTGATTTACGCGCTCCGTTTGTCCATCAGTTTGAGGATGGAAAGCTGAAGATAGCTTTATATCCACCTTTAGAATCTTGAAAAGTGTTCTCCAAAATCTCGATACAAACTGAGTTCCCCTATCCGATATAATATCCTTAGGTAATCCATGATAGCGGTAGATATTGTCAAGGAAAAGCTTAGCTGTTTCTTTGCCTGTGATAGATTTTTTACATGATATAAAATGTGCCATCTTAGTGAAACGATCTACTATCACGAATATAGAGTCATAAGAACTTGAGTTTGGAAGATCCGTGATAAAATCCATAGACACAGAAGACCATGGTTGTTCTGGAATGGGTAATGGCTGAAGAAGTCCGTAGGGTCGGTGGCGAGGAGTTTTTGATCTTGAACAAACATCACATGTTTTTACAAAATCTTTGACTCCCTTCCACATTTGAGGCCACCAAAAATCTCTAGATATCAACTCTAGAGTCTTATTGTACCCAAAATGTCCTGCTGCCGGGAAGTCATGACGAGCTTGAAGAACACGTAATCGTGCTTCACCTTCTGGAACATATAAGCGCCCTTCAAAAATAGAGTAGATTTTTCTTGAACTCAAACTTTGAAATATCATGAGACTTAGAAGAATTATTCTTAATTTCATGAATAAGAGGATCTGAGGACATACTTAACTGGACTTGCTTAAGAAAAGTTGAATCAATAGTTAATGTTGATTTTGTTGCCCGAAGATGAAATTGCTCCGGCTTCAAGAGAGTCGTTTTTTGTTGATCAAAAGTTGCATCTCCTTCTTTTGGTGCAAGATAAGAACGTCTAGAAAGTGTATCGGACAGACCTTGATGTTTTCTTGGCCGATATGTAATAATGAACTCGAATCTTGATAGAGACATGCTTTAATAAGCTTGACGACGATTCAACACGCTGTCGTGAAGAAAATACATCCATATATAGAAACCTAGCTTAATTATCTTTTCTTCAAAATTTTATTAAGTTCCTTCTTTCTTCTTACCAATCTAAGTTTTTTATATAGTTTAGGAAAAATTTCTCACTTTCTTTCTTTTTCTTTAGTTAAAATTTTACCTTATCTTTAATCTAAACTTTAACTTTGATTTAGCCTTGAAACTTTCTTTTATTTCTTTTATCTTTTTTTCAATCTTAGATTTTAGTAGATTCAGGATTATATTTGTAGATATAAGGAGTTTTGACTTTGAGATTGAATTTAGGATTTACCAAGGATAAATAGTAGATTTGGATGTCAATAGTCGGCTACCATTAATAGTGCTGACTTGGAGGATTAGATTTGGGGTTTTTATAACTTTAAACTATTAATTGTTGACTTGGACTTTGAAGACCTTGGCTGCGACTTCTTTGACGAGCTCGGAGGAGAAGAAGACGGGGTTTTTTGGCAAATACAGAGAGATATTCAGAGAGAGCGTCTTCTTGGCATGAGTTTAGGTGGTAGAAACGCAGGATTCGGAGCTTAGATGAGAGAGATATGCTTGTTTGAACTTAGACTACTAATATGACACCTACTGTCACTTTTCAGGGTGTATTAGAAGTTTTAAGATATTAGCAAGAAATCCAAAAGTTGGGTTAGAACCTAGACTTCAAGCTACACATTTTACATCCAAGAATTGATAGAAATGAATTTAGAATGAGTGAGATATGGCTAGTTAAACCCAACAAACTAAACTGGGGTTTTGAAGAAGTTAGATAAATAGAAGGATTTGCTTTAAGCTAGAGCTTGAGTTTCAAGAAGAATTTAAAGCTCATTTTTTGTGTACATATTACTTATACTATAAAGAGTCTATGTCTAAAATCTCATATCAATTGAGACTTTGATTAGGGAGTAATGGCAAATTTGTTCTCAGGTGTCTAGGGTTTTGACTTTTAAAAGTATCTGCCAAGGATTTGGTGATATCTAACGATCAGCAATGAATTCATAGCTCAAAATTTATGTGATGAAGATTAAAGGTATGAGTTATGTTTTCCCAAATTTTGAGCTTATTTGAACGACTGGATCTTCAATTATGAATTTTTAAGTTTCGGGTTGAGATTTGACTTCTAAAAGTATCTGCCAAGGATTTGGTGTTATCTATTGATCGGCAATGATTTCATAGCTCAAAAATTATGTGACAATAGTCAAAGGTATGAAATATGTTTTCCCAAATTTTGAGCTTATTTGAACGGCTGGATCTTTAATTATGAATTTTCAAGTTTCGGGTTGAGATTTGACTTCTAAAAGTATCTGCCAAGGATTTGGTGTTATCTATTGATCGGCAATGATTTCATAGCTCAAAAATTATGTGACAATAGTCAAAGGTATGAAATATGTTTTCCCAAATTTTGAGCTTATTTGAACGGCTGGATCTTCAATTATGAATTTTCAAGTTTCGGATTGAGATTTGACTTTTAAAAGTATCTGCCAAGGATTTGGTGATATCTAATGATCAACAATGAATTCACGGCTCAAAATTTATGTGACAAAGATCAAAGGTATGAGATATGTTTTCCCAAATTTTGAGCTTATTTAAACAGTTGGATCTTAAATTATGAATTTTCAAGTTTCTGGTTTGGTTTTACTTATATAATTACTTGCTAATATTTTGATGATATCTGGTGATCGGTAATGAATTCACGGTTGAGAATTTTTGTGAAGATGACTAAAGAAGTGAACTATATGCTTCCAAAATTTGAACTTATATAAACAGCTGGATTTTGATTTATAAATTTCCAAGCTTCTAGTTTGTTGATTTATTATACACATGGTTTTGTGACTATAAAAGAAAAGTTTAAAAAAGTTTGTGCATATTGGATCCAACTTGATTGTAAAGAGGGACCTTGCGTCTACCTGAAGCGGATTTTTGCCTCGACAACGCGTGCTGACATGAAATACTCGAGGTTCTTGTGATCCGTATACACGGTGACTAATTAGGGCAGATAATGACGCCATTCTTGAAAAGAATCCACAATTGCGAGAAGTTTTTTATCGTGGATTTCGTAGTTGATCTCTGCTGCTAAAAATTTCTTGGAATGGAAAGCTACTGGATGGAGTTTGTCATCTGTTCCCATTTGTGACAATACTGCGCCCAAAGCAAAGTCAGATGTGTCTGTTTCCATAAAGAATGCTTTGGAAAAATCAACGCGATACAAGATTGGTGCAGAAGTAAAAGCTATCTTCAAAGCTTCAAATGATGCTTCTGCTTCTTTACTCCACTCGAGCTTGTCCTTACAAGTCAAACGTGTAAGTGGGGCTGCAACTTGAGAGAAGTTCTTGATGAAGATTCGATAGTAATTGGCAAATTCTAAAAAATATTGTACATCCCTTACTGTTTTTGGAATCTTCCAATCCATGATTGTTTGGACTTTCTTAGGATCCATCATGAGGCCATCATTCGAGATGATATATCCTAAGAAGTCAACTTGAGTAGTGTGAAATACACACTTTTCCATCTTGGCATACAATCCTATTTCTCTGAGTTTTTGTAAGACATGACGAACATGTGTTTCGTGCTCTTCTACGTTCTTAGAGTAGATTAAAATGTCGTCTAGGTAGCAGACAACAAAATCATCTAAGAATTCATGAAAAACATCGTTCATGAGATGTTGGAAAACAGCTGATGCATTTGTGAGTCCAAAAGGCATAACATTATATTCGAAATGTCCATATCTTGTTCGAAATGCAGTTTTCCATTCATCTCCTTCTTTAATGCGAACCAAGTTATATGCTCCTCGTAGATCTATTTTTGTATAGATCTTAGCTTGATTCAGTTGATCAAGAAGTCCAGAGATTAAAGGTAGTGGGTACCTGTTCTTGATAGTGATCTTGTTAAGTCCCGATAATCCACACACATTCGTAATGATCCATCTTTTTTCTTCACAAATAGAATTGGAGCTCCTGCAGGAGATTTGGAATGGCGTATGAAGTTCTTGGCCAGATTCTCTTCAATATACTCCTTGAGTTCAGCCAACTCATTTTGTGATAAATTGTAGATTGGTCCAAAAGGAGGCTGAGATCCCTCTTTGAGATCAATCGAACAATCATATGGACGATGCTCCGGAAGAATATCAGCATTCTTCTTCTCAAAAACATCTTGATAGTCTCGGTATTGGCTTGGAATGCCACTTGAAGCCTTTCCACTATCAGAAATGGATGTTGCGTAAATAGCAAAAGTTGATCCTTCTTTTGCTGCGTGTATAAAAGCTTTTGCACCTATAAGTACAGGTTTTACTGTACCAGGCTTGTAGCTTTTTATTGGATCGGTAGGATGTTTAATAATATCCTGGGAAAAGTCAAGTCTACGAGAATTCCAATCTATTTGAGGGTTATATTTTTCTAGCCATGACAAACCTAGAATAACTGGATTAGATGGAGATTTAATTATGTTAAAGATTACATAGCTATTATGACCATCTATTGTTACTTTTATAGGACGGGTTTCATGAGTGACATCTCCTGAGGACAATGGGCGACCATCTATGACTTCTACATGTACGGGTTTAGGTTTCTGTACTAAAGGTATTTTACGATTCTTAACAAATTGTTCATCTAGAAAACATGCTGAGGCTCCTGAATCTAATAAGGCAGAGGCTCTGTAATTTTTTGGTCCTAAATATACATCTATCATAAAACAAGGAGAGGGTTCTGAGGAGAGAATAGGACCTTTACTGGGAATTGTACAGGGTTCCAGCTGCACGGTCCCTATTGTAGCTGGACAAATTTGTTTTCCGACATGTTGTCTTCTTTGACAGCCGTACTCCTCATTTTGTAGTTGCGACGTTTCTTTGGACAATGTTGAGCAGTGTGCTTAGGTTCTCTACAATATAAACATAATCCTTCTTGACGACGACGAATCTTTTCTTGTTCAGTAAGAGGTTTAAAACGTACCGCATCAATTTACATGTCTTCTACTTCCGAATGTACGTTTTGTGAGGATGTTGATGTTGCCATTGAATAATAACGTTGAGGCTCCCTTGTACGACTCTCGGATCGAAACTCAAAAAGTCGATTGTCACACTTCACAGCAAAATCAATTGCTTGACTCAATGTCTGAGGATCGGGTAAATTGAGCATTAACTTTTTTACCTCATATTGTAATCCGTAGAGAAATTGACTGATGAGTGCAGCATCGTCCCACTTGATGTCGGTCGCTAGTTGTCAAAATTGTGAAGCGTATAATGACACTGATCGATTGCTTGCTCGTAGGATGCGAATCTTGTTGGTTGCAACACGAATTGCATCATGTTCTCCATACATCGATCAAAATTCCGTAAAAAATACCTCCAAATTATCCAATCTAATATGCTTATGTCTTATCAAGAGAAAGGGGTAATCCACTCTTAATCAAGAAAAGACAAAGCTCTGATACTGTATGTGTACTCTTGTCAATCTGTCAAGGACAATAACTGGATGAAGTCAAATAAACAAGTGAGACCTCTCTCAAAGAAATAAATATAAAGAAGTATATATATTAAAAAGAAACTGGAATGGCTAATGCCAAAAAGACAAGAAAACTAGAGACTCTTGAACTAGACTGGAAACAAGAAAGGAGTTGACAAGAGTGAAGAAGGCTTCACTCTTGTCTCTATTTATACTATCTACCTAAGAGCTAAGTGGCGACGTTCTATAGGACCTCCAACACGTATCTAATTTACAAGACACGTGTCCAAGTTGCAAGACACGTGTCGAACTTGCAGGGCAAGTTTCCTATATGTTCGCCACGTATTTAGCTTGGTCTTCAAGCTACCAACATGTGCAACATGTGGCTAACTTATTGACCAAGTTTCTAATCCAAAAGTCTACTATGGACACTTATAAAGTCAAAGCAGCGTCTATGAAGTTTCTAGGAAGTTTCTCTAAAGATATTATGGAATTAACCTGCTTTTATCTTCTTTTATCTAGTTCTATCCGATCATTTAGGTAACTATGTATATGCCCGTGACACCATCTTAGAACAGACAATGGCTGTAAGAGTCTATAAAAGCAATATCAAGGATTCTTGAACCTTGAACAGATGTCATAAGAGAGCACAAAGTCCTTTACGGCCTTCCACATTTGAGGCCATCAAAAATCTTGGAAAATAAATTCCAAAGTCTTATTAAATCTAAAATGACCCACAATTGGAAAGTCATGGTGAGATTAAAAAATGTGTAGTTGTATTGGTTCTTTTGGGATATATAAATATTTTTTAAAATATAAAAGATCTTTCTTAAGCTTGAATTTATGAATATTTTTATTATAGCTATATTTAATATCAACGATTAAAGTATTATTAGTAATTATAATACACACCTCATCAAAGAAACTAGAATCAATAGGTGTCGATATAATGGTGGTGCAAAGATAAAATTGCTCTGGCTTCAATAAAATTTCATATTGTTAATCAAACATTGTTTTTTTTGCTTTTGGTATAAGATATGATCTCTTTATTAAAGCATTGGATAACCTTTGTTGCTTTTTAGGTTAATAAGTGACAACAAAATTAAATTGAAATAATGACATATTCTATTAAGCTTAACAACATTTAAAAATTTAAGTTGATATAAAATATTCTAAATTCTTGTGATTTCAATGCATCAAAATTAGAACTATAATAAACACTATTTAAAGATCTTAGAAAGCCTTCTCTGCTTAAGGCCTCCATTCTAGCTTGTCTTTGCATATCAATCAAGTAAGAGGGGTAGCAACTTGAGAATAATTTTTGATAAAGATCTAATAGAAATTGACAAATCAAAGAGAATATTGGATATCTCTTATAGTCTTTGAAATGGCCGACTATATAATTGCCTCTATCTTCTTAGGATCCATCATTAAATCTTTGATATATATAATATATCTCAAAAATTCCATCTTTGATTGATGAAATACACATTTCTCTAGCTTGACATACAAACTTGTGTCTTGTAGCTTTTGTAATATTAACTTTACATACTCCTCGTATTCTTCTAGATTTTTTGAATAGATCAAGATATCATCAAGATAAATCACCACAAACTTGTCTAGATGCTTTCAAAAGATCTCATTTATTAAATGTTGAAAGATAGTGGGTGCATTTGTTAATCCAAAAGACATGATATTATATTCAAAATATCCATACCTTATTTGAAATGTAATCTTCTACTCATTTCTTTCTTTAATCCATACTAAATTATATACTTTACAAAGATCTATTTTAGTATAGATCTTGGCTTGGTTGAGTTGTTCGAAAAGTCTTGAGATTAATAGTAGTGGATAACAATTTTTCACTGTTATCTTATTTAATCTCCAATAATCAATGCATATATGCAAAGAATTATTTTTTTTTAACAAAGAATATAGGTGCATCTACTAGAGACTTTGAATGCTTGATGAAGTTCTTTGTACGATTTTTATCAATATAATCTTTCAACACCAAAAATTCATTTTAAAAAAGGTTATAAATTAGGCCAAAAGGTAATTATGTCTCTCCCTAAAGATCTATAATACAATCATATGGTCAATACTTCGGTAATATATCAGCATTCTTCTTTTGAAAAACATCTTCAAATTTATTATATTGATTTAAAATACTTACCAATAAATTCATCTCTTCTTTAATTGGGATCACATAAATAACAAATGTTGTACCTTCTTTGGCCAATCTTATAAAGGCCCTTGCTTCAATAAAAAAAGGCTTATTAATTTATGATTTTTTATGAAATTTTCTTACAAGGATTTCTATTGAAAATGTCATTTTTTGCAACCTTCAATCTATAGATGGATTATACTTTTCTAATTAAGAAAATCTAGGAATAATAAGATTTGAAGAAGTCATAATAACATTGAATACAATTTGGTTGCTATGGTCTTCAAATGACACTTCTATAGGCATTGTTTTATAGGTGATATTACTAGAGGATAAGAGTCATCCATCTATTATCTCTACATGAACAAGTTTGGATTTTTGTATTAGAGAAATTTTATAAAGCTTAGCAAATGCCTCATCTAAGAAATAAACAAACAACCCTAAATCTAATAAGACAATTGTTTAAAGCTTTTAAGGACTTAAATATAAAGGAATCATAAAATATTAAATAAATTGAGCAAAAAGAGAGGAGCTTGAATAATTTTATAATATTAAATTATCCAGTTGCATGGTCCATACTATACCTAAACATCTTTTTTTTCTTGAACAATTATATTTTTGGTTTTGATAATGTGTTGATTTTATTTCTTCAGATAATTGCAAGCCTTGTGGCCTTCTTTACCATAACACAAATATAAACCTTCTTCCATATGATGCTTCTTTTTTTGTGGACTAAGAGTTTTAAAACACATCACATCAAGTTGCGTATCTTTTACTTCTAAATGTGAATGCAAACTACTTGTTGATATAGCAAGAGTATGTTGGATTGTACATTGTCTTACTAAAGTCCATGAATGTTGATCTTGACAACATTGAAATAGCCAATTATCATATTTCATAGCTTGGTTGATGGCTTCAATGAGCAATTGTAGATTCGGAAGTGATAATAACAAATTCTTCATATTGTCTCTTAATCTCCAATAGAATTGACTCATCAAGATTTTTTTATCCTAATTGATGTTATATATTAGTTGTTTAAAATCAGATGCATAGACTGATGCAAAGTATGTCTTTTATCAGAATACTTTGATCTTTGCTATTGTTCAATGAATTTTATCATATTTTCCAAACGCTTTTGCAAATATTTCCATGAAAGCTTCAAATTTATTTAAAATTGGTGATTTTTTTTTCAAACAAGAGAGAAAACCATAATAAAGCTTGCCTTGTAAATAAAGAGCCAATCAATCCAACCCTTAATTCTTTTGTCAGATAAGTATCAAGTTGTAGAACCATTATCAATTAAATTTGATTGACAAATCCTCGAAACTTTGAACATGTACTATCATGTTTTTCTAATAGACTAACTCGAAGCTCCTTACATTGTTAAACAAGTGGATTTTCTTAGCGCAACATAGGTAATACTGCATCTTCAAGCATAGAAGTTGGAGATGGATGCAATTTAGGTTAAGAAATGCATTGTTGAGATTGAAGAACTCTTCAACCTCGATTCCAATGTATATATATATATATATCTCTATCTAAGAAGCTTCTTAAGCACATTCCATAAAACTAAGAAGCTTCTTGAGTAGCTTCTACCAACTTGGAAGCTTCTCAAGCTCTTTCTACCAACTTGGAAGCTTCTCGAGCTCCTTCCATTAATTACAAAGCTTCTCAAGCAACTTCTACTAACTAAAAAATCTCTAAAATATTCTAAAAGATTCTATGAAATTCCGAAGTATATGTCCTTGATAATTGTATAATAAGAGATTTATAAATTTCTTTGGCTTTCTTGCATATATGTAGAAATAGTGATTAAAAATATAAAAAATAAAATTAAAATATTTTTTAATAAATAAAAGTTTTATATATTATATTTTAAAGCCATTAAAAACTATATAGAAGATGATTTCAACAATTTTAGGTTGAAAGTAAATATCTTGTAAATACTAAGTTAAAGTATAAATTTTTTATTATTTATATATACCAAAATTTATAATATTATCTTCCTAGATTATGAAAGTTTGCTTGCTGAATTTATATAACAATACTTGATGAGCTAGTGGCATATCCATCAAGATATTAGAATATTCTAAAAATAAAGAATATCTAATAATATATTATTAAAAAAAATCAATCAAGATACTTACAAATCTAAGGAGCTGACTTATATTATGTTTTAAATCGTAGAAATAAGAAACATATCATACTTAGCAATGAAGTATCTATATAAAGAACATATATCAATACTTAAAAAATAAGCATTTCATATATTACAATTTATCTCTAGCTTTAAATCAATTTTTATTTGCAGCTTCAAATAATTAATTGTAATGTATTCTAATTGTTGCAATTTCAAACTCTTGATGTAATAACAATTTTTACATGACTATTTTTATTTTTTTAATATTCTATTTTTAATTAATAATAATTAAATTTATAATATAAATATAATATTTTTTATAAATTAAACTCAATAAAAATTTTATTTAAGAATAAAATTGATAATTTAATAGCTTTAGAAGCATAATACTTCTAATATTTTGTTTTTTTGAAGTTGTAACAAAATATTTATGAATAAGACTTTAAAAATATGATATATCATTTTTTTTAGTAAAATTAATAATATTAAATATATTAGAATTATTTTATAAAACTAAATAATTTTATAAATTCAAAACATGATATATTGGTTTATTTGTTTTGTATTTAAGATTTATTTATAGTTTTTGAAAAATAATTAAACATGGCATTTTTTAATCTACTATTTGATTATTTATTTATTTATTTTTAATTTTTCAAAATAATATTGTGCTAGTATGTGTAATAGTTCATATGGAAATTTTATCACTATGCCTAATATGCAAGAATAAGCACTTGGAATATTATATTCTAAAAATATTTTGATGGTGCATTTTATGTGGAAAATTTTTATATTCTAAATGACAACATTAGCATTGTTGCATCTTCATTAATTATTTTATATGTTAATTAATAACATATAAAATAAGCCCTACTCAAGTTTAAATTTGTTGTAATGATAATTAGATTTAAACCTCATAAAAAAAGTGCATCTTCAAAATCAATTATATGATATTTTGGTTTTAAAACAGAAACAATAAAAATATTTAGAAATTATATTGTGATTTTATTTTATCTTGGAAAAAAAAAAAAAACAAAAAAAAACAACAACAACAACAACAACAACAACAACAACTACTAGTAAAATAGCCAATATTGATAGAGCAATTTACTCTTATAAGTCATATTAAAAGCATAAGCAATTTTTTTAGATTTTTGGAATTCTAAATGATGTATATATTGTATTTACATAAAAATCTAATAAACTCTAAGGAGGTTAGTATTGCAAAAACCAATTTTTTAGAATAATTGCTTTAGTAATATATAATCATGTTAGAAAAATATTGTATATGCATGTTGGTTTTATAAAATTAGCACATGATAGAAAAGTATTTGTAGATATTAAATTATAAACGAATTGTTTAAGATTCTTTATTAACAATAATTACTTATTGGCAAATTTTTCTTTTTTATTATTGTGATTTACTATCTTATGGATATTTTTAATTTTTATGAATACGGTTTTTTTATTTCAAAATTTCTTATGTATCAATACAAGTCAAAATCAAATATTATTTTAAAATATTTATCAAATTTATAATTTATAAGGTCTACATGTCCAATTAAAAATAAAAAGAATAATGTATATTAAATGAAGATATGTTATATTTTACACAATATATTACTACATGATTAATATAATAAGTTCTAAAATAATACAAATTATTTTTTATTGATTTAAGTAATTAATACAATATAGCTAATAATATAAAAAATAGATTGCAACAAAAAATAATAGTATATTTAATATTTGATATTATATACTATAATTATATTTGATATTATATACTATAATTATATTTGATATTATATACTATAATTATATTTGATATTATATACTATAATTATATTTGATATTATATATTATAATTATATACTATATACATAAATTACTATACTTATATATCACATACATAATTATAATATACTTCATATATTATAATTATATACTATATATATAAATTTATGTATATAATATATAATATGTACCTACTTTTGAACATGATATATTAATATAACATACTATACTTTTATAATTGCAATAAAAAAGTTTATAGATGCAAATAATATAAAAGTATATAAACCAATAAAATAATCTTTTATTTTTGTAATATTATAATATTTTTATAATATAATATTTTATTTATTTTATTTTAAAAAATAATATTGTATTTAAAATTATGAATCTTATAAAAATTAAACGTAATCTAAGACATCATAAATTTCTAAAGATAGAAAATACATATCAAAAAATAATTATATTATTATAGGTGTTTGTAAAGGTGTTAGCATTTTTTAGAGATAAAGTTGAAAATTAAAATTTTAATTATTAATCCTAAATTTGGACATTATAAAATAGTTGTGGATCTTATATATATATATATATTAAAATTATATATACACATTTCAATGCTATAATTTAATATTCAAACATTAACAAATTCAAAATAAACTCAATTTACTTATTTCTCTATACATCAAACAACAATCAATTATTCTAAATACATATATATATATATATATATATATATATATATATAATAATAACTTGGTTATTAGTTTATGTGTAATGTGTATTGAATTCAAAGAGGTGAATAAAAATAAAGATCTCTAAGTAATAAGATTGCTTATACATTACTATTACTTGACACCAAAATGAAAAAACCAAACACAATTGAACTACTAAACAAATAAAATTACAAATAAATAAATATAATAACAAGTATATCAATAGTTATAGGTAAAAACCATGATAAAAAGTATATAATCACAGAAAATTCAACCATTAATATTCATAATTAATAAATCCAATTAAATCTAATTCTTGCTAATATATATGTAGAATTGACTTCAATATGCCAAGCTTATTCTTGGGATCTAAAAATAATAAATGTAGCAAAGATATCTTAACATATCATCTTTTTTTGATGGATCTACTCTATATTCTCAATTAATTTTTTTAGAAAAAGTATTCAAATTATACATAACCAACATAACAAGCCTTAAACAAATTGGAAGATTGACAACCAAATAAACCATTGTAAACACTATAGATATAGAACTTGACTTTTATTGTGTTATCTACATCAATTACAATATACCTCTCAATACTAGAAAACTAAAAAAAAAGATTATACTAAAAGATAATATAAATATATTCAATAATATATTCTTAAAAATTCTTATAGTACAACTATAAGTAATAATAATAACCTAAGAATATCTAAAGCTTAAACAAGAAGTAACTAATAAGATCAAGATTCTATTTGTAGCTCTTTAACATCTAATTATTTAAATTTATAGATTATTGTATCATAAATTAGTAATGTCAACTAAATAATAGGAACTTAATCCTTGCATTGTCTCTATAGACAAACAATATATTCTTTCAATTGTAAAGGTGAATAATAAAAAATCTAATTTTTAAGAATTCATGTTGAAAGAACATAATTGAATTATAAGGTAGTTCAAGATAACAGAGGGCCTACATTAGAATAATCAACTTTTGTCTTAAGAGAAATTAAGCCAATAAAATATACTTGTATTAAAGAATCTTATAACTACAATACTAATGTGCAATACCAAGGTCTTTAAATAAAAGAAGTCCACACAATTTGTACTATTTTTTATTCTTTGGTTTTTATAGCACCTTGCTTATGAGACAAAGTACTTTTTCCTTCTCCAAAACATAATATACCAATCTTGTTGTCACTAATTGAAATTCACAAAGCTTACTTGGAATCTCTTAAAGACATTATTATGGACTACTTATTCTTACAACACAACAAATTAGAAGAACCAAAATTAGAGTACCAACCACAAATAAAAATTTTAACAATAATAATGATTGCAATCTAAAAATGAAGCAACCTATTACAAATCACTACACTAACAAGAGAATACTGCAATTGGAACAAAGCAATATAGACAATAAGACGCTTGCAGCAAACAGAAGATCGTTGCAATTAAATTATACAAAACTAAACAATACAAGAATTTACTTTATTGTAGCAATTACAAAGGAATGTTACAATACAAGAAGAAGAGAAGAAAATACAAATCAAAGTATAGTAGCAAAGAGTTTTGCTTAACTTTTGTTAGATGCCATTTTTTACTACAATTAGAAAATGGAACCCATGTGGTTTCAACCCACCCACCCACTCTCTCAACTTTTTTTTTCCAAACTTCTTAGTTTGTTGTCCTCTAATGCATTAGCATGGATCAACCTTACTCTAACCACACTTGGATGCAATTCATTAAGTCTCCACTGAATCCTGTTATCTCTACACCATACTCACAACAACACCGCTGCATTGACAATCGTGCCAAGGAATCCAGCTTTGTCATGACGAAGTGAAGACGAAAAATTTACCTTAGTGAAGCTAAAGAGAAAAATCACTGAGAAGGTTAAATTACCCTAGCTTGATCAACGCAGAGGACAGTGCAAATGGTGATTGACCTTATCACTCTATCCTCTTGGCAGGTGAACACACAAAGTGATTTTTAATTAATAGGCGAGTCCGATAATTATCAAAACAATAGATGTGTTGTAAAGAGGATTGCAACTTACTCAAGAAAGAAGGCAATACTATTCCCACGCAATACATAATACGCCATTACAAGCCAAACAAATATACATTAGAAAAGGCTTTCAACACGCACCCAACACAACTTCTTTCTCAAAATCATCACTGACAAGGTCGGTTCACCGGTAGCACTGAAGCTAACATTCAAGACTCGTAAATTAAAAGCAATAAAAATGACAAACATTTGTACACGACAATCCAGACGTTGGGTTGCAGAACAGTTGCTGCTCTAGCCTTTACACTACCAAGAAGAATCCTCTTGTGCCGACTGAAAATCTTAGAGAACATAAGGACTGTTTCTCCACCCAAAGGTTTGAGAGATGAACCTTGAAGCAGCATAATACTTAATGATCCAGCACAGCTTTCGTGAAAGACGAAATTAGCATTTCTACTTGGGAAGTGCGCATAGGAAACCGGAGGTTTTCCCCTTCGTTCAGAAGAATTATAGCTCATGGATTCGAAGAGTTAGAAACTGTCTCAAACTCTCTTGACTACGTCACCATGGACAGTAAGAAAGCCTTCTCCTTGGAGGCTACCCAGAGCATTTTTAATCTGCAAAAATATTGTACATATCAGTCTCAAATCAAACGCGGCTGTCTTTGTTTAGAAAAGTAGGATTCTAGTCCCAATCGTTCGCAGTAGTCAAGACGCATATTTGATTTTAGGCTACTCTACAAACAAAAAACAGTTTCAATGAAAAAGTAGCATTCAAAACATTTTGAATGAGTTTGAAAGGGAAAATCTTACATCTTGCAAACTAACGTCCACACTGCTTTGGCTCCGGATACCCTCAAGAAGCTGCGAAAGTCACGAGCACCATAAGTTGTATGGTGATGACATGAAAAACAAATTCCAATTGATAAATCATGTGGGGCAATGGTACAAGATCCAAAGAGGATAGTTTCCATTACAAAGAATTCGGGAAAGGTTACAAGCTACTTACTATTTCCAAAATGTTAAAAAATTCCACCACAGTAGCCGTGAGAATCATGGTCAACTAAGGACAGGACCATCTATCAAAAGAACTCGAATATACCTGACTGGTTTTCAATCCAGAGGAGCTGCCTGGTGAAATTTTATCTGCGATAAGCTCTCGCAGAGCTGCTAGCAAGTTGGCCCGACGAATACGCTCGCTTGCCGACACTCCAGTCGTGATAAGATCCATGTCTATTGTACCTGTTACAAACCCGGAACAGAATAAGAAAACAGACCTTTCAAATAAACCGCATGATAATGACCAGGCTAAATTTTGACTTCGAAAGTGACTTGATCGACTTTACCTGTTGTATGATCAGTAGCAGATTGCTGAAGAGCGACGTCCAAAAGGCGCACAGCTTCTGCAGCATCAACTCTCTCTACCTGTGTCCAGAGCAGGACACAAAATATAAGCAATATACGAGAAATGCACAATATCCAGGTCCTTTCCCCTTCAGTCCGTCAAATACGGGCAATCAGAACAGGACCAATTAAGAAAAACATAACACAAAATATAATGAGATTCACGGAACCTGAAAAATACTTAAGTCTCTTTCCCTAAAATCCGTCCGTTACGGACAAATAAAACAGGCCCAATCAAGAAAATGAAATCAACTTACCACTTCAGAAAATCTCATTCGAGCTAGGGCTTCACTAATACGAATCATACTTTCGAGTTGCCGAGGTGTGGCTGTTATCACCTGTATTTGAGAGAATTTGTTGTGGATTACTATCAACATGAAGATTACTAATAACTCATTCCATCTCAAAAGCAACTGTTGATGCTCTTGCTATTGTACGTAATTGAAAACAAATCCTCGGATAGATATCACGTTTACATTCATCAGGTAATAGCAGACAGTATTAGGAAAACTTCATCCTGAACAAAGGAGATAATCTACAAAATTCAACATCTAACTGGAATCAAACTATAATACATTAACGTATGTAAAAGCTGCAGCTTACAGAAACTACTTTAGTTCATAATTGCACCACCAGTGCAAAAGATTAAGCAGGTATACCTTTTTACTGCTTCCAGGAAAGTTGCCCTTTTGGCGCATCTCAACATAGCCATTAATCAAGTCTTCAGCAGCTTCATCACTTAATGTAGGATGTACATGCTGACGAGCATAGGTGATATACGCTGTAAGTGTTTGTAGATCTAAGGCGTCCTGCTTTGAAACCTGCAAACGAAAACAAACCCAAAATCATTCAACCTGGACAAGCCGGAGTAACAGATCGTACTAGAAGTTTTGAATGGTGGCAGGTTCCCAGTTTCTCCATTGACTATCAGATATCTGAGAGAAAGGGATCGATGGATAAGTACTTCATAGTTTTCATAGTGTAAAGCCACGAGATGCCTGGCGAGACGACGATCGTTTTGCTCGTCTGGTTTGTCGAGCATTAAGTAAATTAAATCAAATCTGCATCCGAGCGAAAATCAGCTCATTAGTTAGTTAGTAAGTTTTCTCTACACCTTTAAATGAAATAGATTCTTTGTTCATACAAGAACCAAGATACTGCTGTTTGCAACGACTAGCAGTAAGTAAGATCCCTGTATCAGGATCAACCTTGTATGATAAACCTTATACTGAACCTCTCTGTTCATGAATCAACTGAAGTAGAACATGGATACCTAGAAAGTAGAGTTGGAGGAAGCTGGATGTTATCAATCACAGAAAGGCGCGCATTGTATCGGGACCCACTAGGATTTGCACATGCAAGGACAGACGTCCGAGCGTTCAGCGAGGCAATGATGCCCGCTTTGGCAACAGATACCGTTTGTTGCTCCATTACCTGGAAGCGAAAATCGAATCTCGTGTAAGATAGTGAAAATTTCGAACAGCAAGATTCATAGGCTAAAAAACAAAAAAATTCATGAACCTATGCCAATACAGCATAACCATATCCTCATAATGCAAAATATTCGTGAAAGATAGAATTGGGAAAAGTGGATCGCATTCTATCAAAATAAAGCGATGAGAATACCTCATGAAGCATGCTTCGGGCATTATCAGACATTTTGTCAAACTCATCGATACAGCATATCCCACGATCACTAAGAACCAAAGCTCCGCTCTCCAATACCTGTAAACATTCTCGTAAGTATTATTATGTTGCACAAAAGTAGATATTATAGAAACGGGAGTACTAATCCAAGTTATCTATTTAAAAGCGAGGAGGTAAGAAGAGGAACATCTGTGGCTACTTAAATTGGCAGACTGAATAGCTAAAACCATTTGACATTACTTTTGACTACAGCGAGGCTTCACTAGATCATTGCCAGCCAATTCCTTTAATTAAGACGGAAACCGTCTCATTTCTCTAGGTAGTAAATGCGAACAGAACTTCAAGGTACTGGACATTACCGTCTCTCGAGTTTCTGGATCCTTTGTTACATACGCTGTCAGCCCAACCGCCGAACTTCCTCGCCCACTAGTGTAGATTCCACGAGGAGCTATCTTGTGCACATACTGAAGCAGCTGAGATTTACTGGTACCAGGGTCCCCAACAAGTAAAACATTGATGTCACCTCGGAAAGATGCTCCAGATGGAATTTTCTTAGCCTTCCCACCGAAGAGCTGTAACAAAATCAATCAGAAACACTTAAAAAAGAAACCCTCTGTCTTTTCCAACATCTGGAACGAGTCAGATATCCAACATAACATTGATCACAATGATGTTAAATGTGTGTGCCATAAGCATTCAAATTCCTACTAAAAACTGCGGATTCACAACAAACCTGGCAAAGAAGACCCTTTTTAATATCTTCAAGCTCCCAAATGCTTGGAGCCAGCGACCTTGAAAGTCTATCATAAATGTCCGGGAGCTTGGATAGCTCTTTAAGTTTTTGAATCTACAGTCAAAACACCATAAATTCAAAAATGCCAGCACACATGGTTGACGTAGAAGGACAAGTTAATCAAAATGTAATGAGACGGCTATCAATACAACAACGGCCCAACATAGCGGAGCCAAGTTCAACGGATGCTTGAACACCAACCGAGGTAGAACCACTGAGTACTCGAATAAAGTAAGCGACCAAGACATGTCTGGTACCTTTGCTTCATTAGCAGCCTCTGAAGTATCACTCTCATGATACCCTGCATACGTATCCCTCTCCTTATCTACCTCCATAGGATCTTCAGTTTGCAGTCGACCCTTGTCAGACTTCTTGACGTGTACGCAATCGATGTAGGTCTGCATAAACGGATCAGATGACAACATTATCTTCTTTACTTACTATCTTTACAACACATTTTTGATACACCGGACTAAGGAAATACAAACACGAAGTTCCTAAGAGCATTGCGTGAGAGATCAATAAGGGATAGGGGGGAGATATAACCTTATACAGTGCTCGTAATGTTCGTTGATTCGGACCAACTCGAACTGCCATGGCCTTGAAAACCCCTGTTACCTGAACCATAAAGATTATTTAAAATGAGGCTTGAGATTACGCGAAGAGCCATTGAATTACGTTTATTAGGTACAAACAGTACCACCTTAGCAACCAATTTGATAAATTGAAGATAAGAGGTTTACCCAAACGATAACAATTTACAGCCCTACAAAGTGCCGAACTCTAGTATGAGGAACAGTTGACGTTTTATGACAGAAGATACTACCTCAATACGATCTCCAGGCTTCACAGCATCAACCATAGTGTTGTATAAACACATGCTGACTGTGTGTGGAGTCTCTCCTTCAGGAATGGCATCAGGAGTTTCTTGAAGACGCACTATTTGCTTATTTGCAAAACTGCCAACGATGGAATGACAATTGGAGAACCTGTCAGTCTGAAACTACAGAAGTAATGGTTGACGGCTTTGGCCAAGCATATTTTAGTACCACTTCTGTTGCAGTTGAATTCTGTGTCTTTCCTTCACATTCTCAAGTTATGTTTGCAAAATGAAATAGAAAACAGAACACTAGGGCCCAAGAAACATCGATAAACGGGAAACTACGGGCAGAACAATAATTATTAGATCTCAACGACATGAGAAAAACTTCGTATAAAATTCTGACGAAAGGTAAACAAGAAATTCCACAACTAGGCACACATTATGTCATTGGTAACCACACACATCTACTATGGAGAAGATGGTACGTGTACTGACGTGCATCGATTGTGAATAAGAGACATAGAATTTCGTGCTGCACATTCTGGCTTTTCACACCTTGTTGGCTCCTCAACACGCCCTACACACATAATAGTAAAAATCGATTACAAGTCCGGTCATCCTTTATGAAAACAGACAGTAAGTAACTATAAGCAGGCAATAGCATTTTTCTACAGGGACGTAATAATGACAAGTGAAATAAGTTGGATAGAATGAAGCTAACCTTTAACAACTGTAACTAGCGGAGGCGAGTGACCACACACTAAACATTTGAAGAAGGCCCCCTTAATTTCAGGTATGATAGAACTGCACCGAATAACCATTCCTTTAACAGACACCAATTTGTCTATATCTGTATTCGGAAACAGTGAGAACAGTAAGTATCTTAAATCCCACACAGGTGATACGTTTAGCCACTTATAAACTCCAATTCAGTTGAACATCATCATACATGCGACAAAAATTGTTCACGAAATATTCTATGAAATTCCAACGACATTACAGAAAACAGTTGTGACGTGGAAAATATGTGTTCAAATCACCTGAAGGGTTAAGTTCACGCATGTTCACCGATGCTTTGAGATTGAAAGGTCTGGCCTACGGTACCGGAGAGTCGAGTCCGTTTAGCAGATCATATGAGGGTACAGAGAGTTTGAATTTAAAATTTCAAGCACAACTATTGCAGGTATGGAACACACAACCATGACGAAGGTAGATGCACAGTAAAAATAGATGGGGATCATTACGTGTCAAACTCGGATTCTAACCTCAATATGCTTCTCAAACATTGGTAGTACAGAGGTAGCAACTTCCTGACACTCAGTGTCCAACAGGGGGATGATGTCGAGTGGGTATCGAACAATTTTTGCATATAGATCAGGATCATGGTCATAAATGTCTGACATGTCTATATTTAGAGTATCCTCCTCACGCTCCACAGTCTGAAGTCATCACAAGGTCAGAAAATTATACACTTATACAAGAAATGAATTCACCATACTCCGTCAAAAGATGATAGCCGAAGTAGACCACTTCGAAGTCCAGACTAGACTGAGAATACTAACCTCCTCTATGATCTGGATGTACTTGGAATGAAGATCCTGAGCACTCGAACGATAATTGTGGAGAAATCGACGAATCGCCCTAAGCACATCTGGAATGTTGACATTCGTCCCCCAAACATAAGCATATTCTCCACCCAAATTATCATCTGGCTCAGCAGATTCAGAGGGACGCCCCTGCCCAATCAAGAAGATTTGTTACTGTACATCACAAGTAAATAAGAGCAGATACTCATAAAGTGGAATGTTGTGCTTACAATATTATATCCGTATGTTTATGAAAAAAACAGGGAGAAAAAAATAAATCAATAAATAAAGGAGAAGGGAGGAGGTGGGGGGCTCCTTTCTGTTCCCGTTACAATACCAAAGCCGAACAAATATATCCATAAAAATTTCATGAACATTCATAATGAGTTCATTCACGAATCAGTAGGCAATGGAATTCACTCTGCGAATGATGATTGTCTTACTCCCACACTCAAATGAGATAAATGAGGGACGTACATCAGCACTAGGTTCCCTAGAAGGAGATCGATGCCCGGGTTCCCTGGATTGAGATCGACGTCTCCGATGTAGAGGCCTCCCCTGGGAACCAAGCTCACTGCGCTGTTTGTACTGTGGCCTAAACTGCTGTTAAGGAAAACCACTTGCTCTTACAGAAAATCGAAACACATTGACAAAGATGCATTGGATCCAGAAGCACGCCCTCAAATTCTTAACGGGCAGACTCAATAACCAACTGAAGACATAAGAACTAAATTTGGAAGACGTCGGATAGGAATTCGACAATGTAGAATTGGGTTGACAAAGGATACGTGCCACGATGGAACGATGGGGTACCCACAGGGGTACCGACTGGGGTAGCGTAAACCGGAGTAGCCAGTGGAGTTCCAGGAGTTCCAGGAGTCCCCGCATCGTAAGGGGAACTATAAACAGAATTGCCTACACTGCGAGATCGACTCCTCCTACGGCGAGCGGCATCCGTTTCTCTCCCTCTTCTTCGAGCTGCAGATGTAGGGGTCTGCCGTACGGCCCTCCGTCCGGCCACCGGTGAGGCTGCATTGTCGAAGCTCGGTGACGTTACTTGCGGCAATGGCGTAGACACTCCTGCAATAGGGAGAAGAAAAAAACATTAAAAACATTAAAAAATCTGCACTCTTAAGACGCACAATGCACATGATAAAACCAAAAAGACATGTCTGGAACACATGCACAACCATTAATTATCTCACCACCAAGTTACTGTGAAAATAGAGAAAAACTATGAAACACCTAGCGTTCTCCAAACAAAAAGGAAACACATGGCAATGAGGTGAAGTAAATGAACCAGACATCTTAGAAATCGTACCTTCAGATTGCGAAGGGTATGGGGACGACACGGCTCCAATGTCAAGCGCATCATTATTTTCCATGACCAACAATCAACAAGAAGAGCTCAAGACAACGAACCGCCCTTTGCTCAACTTCCCTTGTTCAACTCCACGACCAAGATTTGCAAACTAAAAACCAAAAAGAATGACACCTACGTACAATAAGAAGGTGCAATTCCTCTCGTGAGTGCATCACCGATGCTCCCTACGAAAGTCTTGTTAAACCCACACTAGGGTTTGATCCAAAGCAGAACCAGAATGCCAAGCTGCCGAGGTTACCATAATCACTCCAAAACGGTCCAACTTTTGGAAACAGTCAGTGGATTCCTATGCAAACAAGATCTTCACTGGCATTTCGCTTCACTACGCCTACAGCAATCGGATGCTCGCAGCAACTATCCTCGGAACTCAAAGTTCTCGGAGCAAACTGCTGATCCTCTGCTCAAAGCATGGGCAACGGGAAGGACGGGAGGGAAACTTTTCCCGCCAGGATGACCCCCAAAGAATTCCGACCTGGCATCCTAGTCCACGTAGGTGTACCTAAAAAGGCGGGAAGGCTATGGCTGGCCGACTCCATGGCCAACGGCAATTCCTTCAGGTAGCTTGGATAGAAACGGGCCATGGATCAGTCTGACTCAGCTCATTAAATCCTGCGGGTTGTATGACACCACAAATCAATCGCAAGTACCTCGCACAGCGGCCATCCACGGGCAACAATAGGCGCACTGTGTCACAGACTGTGATTACTTCACCAGGTTTCTGATGCAACAGCGAAAGCAGCCAAGTAATTGAAAATTTGATGAAGTCTAAATAATCAAAGCTTGCAACTGACGCCATGTATCCAGAAATCTAGACATTTAGAGTACGATTACTGTAATAGTGTCGCGATCAGTAGCGTGACTCTTCAGCACCACAGTGACTAAGTTGTCTTTAAGTGGTACCTCGACGATCCTGAAAGATGTGAAAGTCGACCAACCTTAGCGATTGTAACAGAGATAAATATATATCAGCTTTGGTGCAACTGGAGCAGTCGGAGATCTTCACACTGCGATCGATAGCTCGTTATTGTCTGCGAACTCCTGTTGCTAGGATCTGGATCATGGCGATGAAAATGAACGTCGTTGTGCTGCTAGTAGTGCTGCTGGGACTCAGCGCCGTGGTGAACGTCGAATCCCAAGCGCAATGCGGGGGCCAAAATCTGTCGAAGCTAGCGCCGTGCTTGCCGGCGGCGAAAGCTAACGTCCAACCCTCAGCAGCATGCTGCAGCGCATTGAAAACCTTTGCCACGAACACTGGCGAGGACTGTCTTTGCGCTGCCGCGAGTGGCCAACAGCAGTCAGGAGCAAAAGTGGAGTTCGCCAAATACATTCCTCAGAAGTGCCAACTCACCTACAAGGCTGGCATCGTGTGCAACGGTAATTTTTTCTTCGCCTTACAACCTCTTCGTTCACCTTCGTATTCTCATTACTTGTTTTTGAACAATCGGATCTCTCATGCGCAATGTGACATGACGAACATGGTCGATCCGTTGTCATATGTGCAGGTGTCGTTATTCCAGGAGGTCAGTAGTGTTGATATCGATCAATAAAGAAACATTTGCGCCGCGACGCCTGTTACTCTTACGTCGGACAGTTGATGTTTTGCTGCGTTTTGGTTTCTAAGATTACAGAACTGGAGATATATCCTCTATAGATTAAGCTAGAAGATCGATAGTCAACCTAAGTGCATACAGAACTTTGTCGCCGTATGCACAAGATGTTTGGCGACATCCACATTGTTCCTGTCCGTGCGGATTTATAAAACTACATAGCTACAAGAACATATAAATAGAGTTTTGCAACCTCCGTGATGGAAAAGCGAATTGGCTGTGAATGCAAAATGTTTGGCTCTTCTTAAGGCTGTCGTTTACATCAATCCGATGCACTGGTATCCCCGACGTGTATTGAGCCCTTACCTGACATTGCCCACCCTTCCATGAGACACTCAAAGCACCTGAAACTATCATAAGTAAATATGTGATTGCAAAAGGATAATGAGCGAAACTGACAAGACAAAACGTTATTCAAGATTTTAACTACCAGATGAACCAGAAAGCGAGCAACTGCCGATACTTTTCAATAATATTCCCAGCCCAGTTGACCTCATGGAGAAGTCCATTGAACTGCAGGCGACTAGTACAACAACCAATGCTCGAAAGCTGGTTTGAAAGCATGTCTTATGTCTCAATGAGCCATAAGATTAAATTAATAAAATAAAATCCTTGTTGTGCATCTATTATCCAAAAAAGGTTATTTTATTATTATTATAGGTAAGAGATTGTAAACTTAATAAAAATAATATAAGGTAGAAATATATGTAAATATATTATAATATAAAATAATATCATTTGTGAATTTGTATAAATTTTTTATAATTTAAATTATTATTATTACTATTTAGAATAATTATTTATCTCATAGATTATTAAATATAAGATAGTTTAGTCAAAACCAAATTTTAAATTTTAAAAATATAATATTACATGAGATATGAATAGTATATGTATATATATATATATATATATATATATAATTATTTGTTAGTTTTATGAATTCTCATATTGAATTTTCAAGCATACATATGTATATATCATTTCAATAAAAAAATGACAATTTTGTCATACCTTGAATAGATTAAAAACTATTTATCAACTACATAAAATATTTAATATAATAATTAAGAAACTAAAAAAAATTAATTTAATTTAAAAATATATTTATGTACTATTAAAAATAACAAAAGAAAAAAAAAGAAGAAATTTAGATATAAGATTAAAAAATAATAAACAATAAAAAATAATAATATGATTATTATGAAATACATAGAAATTAGAGAGTCTTGAATCAAGACCAAAATACAAGAAACTCATAGACAAAATTAAAGGTGTCCTTAATCTTTCTTCTACACATACTAGCTATTAGAAAGGCCTTATAGAAGCTTTCCAAAGATCAAAAGATTTGTGGTCCAAATGTCCAAGTTATATATTACTTCTATAGCACCTTTTTATATATACAAAAATTCTAAGAGAAGTTTCTATAGCCACATGGCATATTTAAAAGAACTTATAGATCTAATACACATCTAAGAATTTTTTTAATATTTCTTATGAAAGCCTTTATCTACTTAATATGTTTCTACCTTCTTCTATCTATTTTTATTTATTTAAGTATTATATGCATCTATTATATTTACATCTATTAAAATAAAAGAATTGGATTTGAAATCAAATTTTTTTAAATTATTGTAATTTTTTTAATATATTAGAAAAAAATTAATTAAAGATAAAATCAATTAAAAGTGTTGATTTTATAATTTATAGATGTAATAAATATTTATATAATAATAGAAATAAATAGAAGTCAATAGAAGTAAGTAGAAGTAGGTAGAAACATATTAGGTAGATAATATCCTCTTTAAGAAGCAATAAAGAAGTTTTTTAAATGTGGATTAGATATTTAGACTTTAATAAATATGCCACATGGCTATTGAAATTTGTCCAATAAGTTTTCTACTTTTAAGAAGTTGCGTTGGAAACAACTTACAACTTGATGCTTAGGTCACAAGTCTTGCAGTTTTTTGGAAGCTTCTACAAGACCTTTTTGATAGCTAGTATATATAGAGGGAAGACCAAGACCATCTTTAGTCTTTTCAACATCTTTCTTGTATTTTAGTCTTAGTTCATAACTCTCTAGATTCTTTGTAATTTGCATTAGCCATTATAGTTTCTTTCTAGCTTATATCTATCTCTTATATTTTTACTTTTTTTTTTTTTTTAGTGACACAAGACTATATTGTCTCTTCAAAGTTTTGTCTTGATTCATATCTTCAATTTAAGATGTAATTGTTTAGGTTTTAAAAAATCAATATGGTACCAATCTTATATATCATTTCTTTTAGTGCAAGACATAAGTATTTGAACAAAGTAAATAAAAAGCCTTGTTAATTTCAAAGATAATATGTAATATTGAATAAAAATAGTATTATAAATATACTTTAATAAGCCAAGCAATGATTGAAGATGATTATTATCATATAATACTTGAGGTTCTTTTAGTAAATTTAAGTTGTAATTAGAATAGAAGTGTCTTTTAAAAAATAAATAGAATAAATCTTATAAAATATATCATTCATCAAATGCTAAAATATAGTTAAAACATCTATAAAACTAAAAGATATGATATTATATTCAAAAATTTAATTTTAATTTGAATACAATCTTTTGTCTATTTTTTAATGTAATATTTATTAAATTATATATTCTTTAAAAATCTATTTTAATATAGATCTAAACTCAATTCTATTCAATAAATAATAAAACCATCAAATACAAAAAGAATTAGAAAGTGGACATAAGATAAAATCTTACTTCTACATACTTTGCTTAAAGAAAGTAATACATACTAATATAGATAAAATTCATTTATTAAAGATTGTCTTAACCATAAGATATTAATACCATTAAAGTTTATCTATTGAAAAATGTCTCAACCATTGGATATTTTAAGGTTGTTGTTTTTAAATTCCAAAAGCCTTAAATCTTATCCACTATTCAAATATTAGTCACAGTTTAACTTAATTGATTTTAAAATTTGTTGCTCTATAACCACTAACAACTTGACATGGTAAAAGCCATTAGGTAGTAATTAGACCAATATCTATTTTATATATATATATATCTATTTTACTATACCTAATTAATTTAAAAAACAAAAATTCTTTAAAAGATTTTAATTAATATATTCTTTTAAGATATAAAATATATTTTATTATAAATTATATATTAATTAACATATGAGCTTAATTAATTTTTAAAAATAAATTCTTCAATCTCAAAGATAATGCTCAAATAGAATATATTAGTATTATTATTTTTTAAATCTTAACATTTTCTTATATTGATTTAGAACATCATTTAAAATTTCATTTTAAAAAGATTTTAGATCTTATAGATGACAAATAAACATCTTTTCTTTATAATTTACATTGATATCCTTGTTTCAATAATTAAAAGTTTAATACTTTTAAGTATAACACACAATTCTTATCTTGTGTTTATTATGATAAATCAAGAATAAATTTAAAATTACAAAATAACTAATCTTTTGAAAGATCATAATTTTTTTTATCTATAATAAGCCTAAACTGATAAGATTAATTAGAAATTTAATAAAAATAAATATTATTATATTTTTACAATTGCATCCAAATACTTCTATAAGTAAGGTTTTATAAGTAACATCTATTCAAAATAAAGATTGGCCATCTTTGAATTTTATATCTATGTATATAATTTTTGTATCAAGTTTTTTATAATATTTAATAATATATTATAAAAAATAAAAATAAAAACTTTAAAATCTAATAAGATATAGATAAAGCTATATAATTTTTAGGTCTTAAATAAAACTATATTGTAAAATAAAGAGAATATTCAAATAACATTACATAAAATTTACATGATGATATTAGAAAAGAATTCAATTACAAGGATTTTATTGTAATTGAATAAATTTATTTTTTAACATATAAATTTTCATCATTACTATATTATTTATAATGTGGTTTTTTTTACTTCTTAAGACAATGTTAAATAATATATTTAGACTCTCTATAGCATAAATATAAATCTTCATATTATAAGTAAATATTTTGTAAGCTATAAGAAACATGAATCTTATAATATTAATCTTCATATCTTTTACTTTCAACTATGTATTTTTAAAAGTAATACTTGTTATTGCAAAATTATAAATTTTTTTAGATATAATAGTTCAAAATTTTGATAAAAAATTTAAAGAATTTATGGTCATGGTTAGTTACAAAGTCAATATTTTGATTAAGTATTTAAAAATCAAGTAAATTCCATAGTAATTTCTTATTTCATACAATAGTTTTAAAATAAATAAATTAGTTAACATAAGTTGAGTTATTGATAAATAAAAAGTTGAGTTTGATTAATAAATTTTTAAAAACTTAAAAAATGTTACCATCAAAATTTTTTAGAAGAGAAACCTATAATTTTTTATTGTATGTTATTATATTTCTATGATGATTCACAATAAAAAGAGTCACTAATTGTTGTAGAAACTTACAATATCTTTGTGTTTTTATAATTAGTTGTTCTAAATGTTAATTGTGGTAGTAAAAGTTCTCTCATTTGTTCTTATATTTGTACTATAAAACTTCTTTTTTAAAAAGATTTGTTGTAGATAGAAAAATAATACAATGTTAAAAAAATTAAATTAAAAAACCATATTATATATATATATATATATATATATATATATATAATATTAGTTTAATAGAAGTTAAATCAGATTTTCTAAAGTGCTTTGATGCTTCTAAGAAAATGTGATAATCCACTCTTTATAAAGAAAGATTGAGCTCTATCTTACAATTGTTAGTCTTATCATTAAACAATCAAAGATACAAATCTGAAGAGACTTATAAAAAGACAATATATCTATATACAACTAAGAAAAAAGAATTAAGGCCAAGAAAAATATATTTTATAAACTCAAAAGATATCTAAATGGCTATTGTCAAATATACATAAACTAAAAAATCTTGAATCAAGATTAGAGTATAAGAAATGTATGGATAAGATTGAGAATGGTACCAACCTTATTTCTATATACTGGTTAACAAGAAGGTCATTTACAAGCTTCTAAAAGACCACAAATTATGCATGTCAAATTTTTAAGTTGTAAGATACTTCTATAGTGTGATTGATTATTTTTATATAATTTAGTTTTTAATATTTTTTATAAAATTAAATATATATATATATATATATATATTTGCTAACAAGAAGTTTAATTTTTTAACAATTAATATTAAGAAATATTACTAAAATTAAATATAAAATATAAAATAAAAGTTAGAAGAAATAAGATTTTTGTATCATTCTATAAAATTAAATTTTTGGAATGAATTTTTTTTATTATCAATTATCAGATGTTTTTATTTTAAAAAAATTAAATAACAAGTTTAGTATCTTTTATTTAATAATTTATTTAAATATTTCAAAAATTAAAAGTGGATAAGAATGTATTTCAAAAAAACTTTAACAACTTGAGATTTTATAAATATTGAGTAATTTAATTATCATCGTAAAATTTTTACTGGTGCAAAATATCAAGCTGAAGTTGGATAATCTACCACCTTTTTAATGCCACACTATGATAAATTATATTTGTACATTTAATTTAATTAATGAAGGTTTATTTGTGCAAAAATATTAAGTACATACATAAGTGTTTTTTTTATGCATAAATAAATAAATAAATATATATATATATATATATATATATATAATTTTTAAAATATTATAGATCAAAACAAAATAATCATATTGCTATGATAAATGTTTACGATTTTTCAAAGCAGAAAATTTCTGAAAGGTATAAAGATGTGATGGCCAAGTCCAAAAAAAAAGAAGGACAAATCTTACAGATCATGGCAGAATTATGTGACAAATTATGAAATCAAGAATTAACAAAAACAACTTGATCTTAGCATGAATTATCTCCGCTACTGGGATGGATCCCAGATGGCTTATAGGTTGCTGAAGCTGTAGTTTTATAAGATGGCAGACCAGGACATCCCATTGACAAGGTAATCATCCATGTTCTTTCCTTAATAGTAGTATAAGTAAGGGTGTACATTTTCCTTGGCCTGTTGTTTCTTTTCATAATCTAGGTGACGAGTTTTTCCCCTCTGTGTCAGAAAAAGCAAAATAAAGTAGAAGTAGGTAGATGGACCACAAGGTCTAGACATCTTGAGTGAAGACAAACTTGGTGGAATTTAGTCACAACAGTGCTTTGTGATCAGTGAAAGATGCCCCAACTCTTTATCGATCCCTGCAACGTGGACCTTGCAGATCTCACTTACACACTGCAACAGATTTCAACAAATTTCATACCAGAGAGTAGCTTACACTGTGGCAACACCACCAGCTTCGGCTTCATTGACCCTGCGTTCAGAAACCATTGGGTTCAGTTGGATTCTTCTTCCAGCATTGTCGTCTGTGTAGAGTTACTTTATCATGGCTAGACAAGTTGCGTGACGATCTTCTGTGTTTAAATGTGCAGATAATCAGGTGAATCTGGATTATAGAAGGATCTTGTGATCGTACTCGACGGATGCGGTGGTAAAGATGACTGGGTTGCCGAACACAGGGTTTTGAATAGGGTTTTTACTGTCTATTTCTGCCTTCGACTGCTTGCATGAATTTGACCTCGGAATGCTGACTGGCCTGTTGTGAAGGGTCTATCAGAAACTCATGTCCCACGCGGTGTCAAAGAAGTGGTCCTGGTAGACTAGAAGTGAAAGTGATGGACCGCAAACAACGGTGGTGATGTGTTTAAGGTAGACTGTTCTTGTAAAGCTTGAAGAGGCGCTTCAGACCTGGTCTTTGAAAATCTCCGTAACAGTACCAGACTTTGGATGTTAATATGAACAGGACGAGTAATGCTTGGGATTGTTTGTTCTGAGAATCTTGTCAGCGGACTCGAGCGTTCAGAAGTATGACCTTCGCAAATGAGAGCGAATGAAATGAAGCGGTTGGAAATTGCTCTGAGATACCGTCTCTCCACCGCCTCACACCATCCAACATGAACAGAGGTTTGTGTTGCGAGAAACAGACAAAACCTGCGCACTGTTCTGGTCACCCGGCGCAAATTTCTGTATCGCAATCAGGGAGCCTCGGACAATGAGCGCATTCCAGAGCTCACCATGAATTTAAAATATGTCATGAAATGTGATTAATAACAGCATGTACAAGAGTTTTAAAAGCGACCTAGCTCCAGATATATTGCTGTGTTCAACTGCGTTGTGAATGGTTAATTTTAGACCAATAATTTATTGCAAGTATACGTTATGATTATTGGTAAGATGAGAAAGAATGAATTAAAGTAGGATTTTACTATTAGATCTCGTTACTCTCACATAATATAATTCTGGTTCATTACATTGTGAGGGTGGTTATGTTGTTTATGTAGATATCGGCAGAGTGAATGGGCTGTTGATGAAATCATGATACTATTTATTCCATAGCTAGGCAAACCACATCATAACAATTTTGCATAATAATCACATAGTTCCTGACCAGGAATTTCCGTGTTCAGTTTTTGTCTTTTGTAAGCATCTGGAATCAAGGGCAGCGCATCGGGCGATTTCCTGAATGTCAAAAAGCTCAAATGACAAAGAAACGCGAGGACTAGGAAAACAGTTGTAAGTTGGGATGTGCACACTGTCCTAAGGTGTGCAAGCATGTCCGTGAAGTGTGGAGAGAACAACCTGGTGCACACAAACATGTAGCATGTTAGTACTTTGAACACAATAACCATGGAAACCGCGGTCTGGGGTCTGTTAAATGGAATGCCCTGCAGTCGTCGACCAAGTAATCCACTCTGATTGGGAGCAATTCGGAACTTATGATCTTGATGAGCTCCTCCTAGACGTGTTGAAGCTGAAATTTTTGTGGAAGTTCAGGATTGTTTTTGAGGGGAAGACATAAACTCCTGCCGCGTTGAATTTGCAAAAGCTTGACAACCCACAACAGCCTTTCTTTTCGCACACATGTATCACTTCATCACCCACTTCGATAGCATATCCCGCTTCAACCACTTTGAAGCAGCTAAGTGTCTCAATCATAAAGACAATCAACGAATTCACTAACGCCGTACTAATCGATCGTTAGAAACCGACAATACAGTGTTGTCTAATCTGGGCGAGAACGAAGTCGCTTGCTATAATGGATGTGCAAGTTTTCGTTGAAATTGGAAAGATCAAGGATCCAGAGTTTTTTGACATGGTGTTTGTCATTTTCTGATTCAGTACTCAATCGGAAGTTTCGGAGGGTGACGAAGTAGCTGATTCAAGATGCCTGCACTTTAGTAAACCTGCATTTTGCTTTTCGACATAGTGACGGAAGGAGTCAACATCTAGACAGGTATTGGTTTCTACAGGAACCAGAACCAGGTGAATTATCCCTCGGTTTCCATGGGCACATTTGTCTGAAGTATAGTATAGCTAGCCTTCGAACGCTAAGCATAAAGGAACTTCTCTACGTGAAGCTCATCACAACATTTCCATGCCAAGATCAGAGATTCGATAGAGTAGCACTGTGAGAAATTTGTTATCATTTAGAGATTGCACTCTCAACCACCAAACACTGCAAGTGTTTGATCAGCTTGCACACGTCCAATGCATCCGATGTCGCCGATCGAGAAGAGGTATAGTTTCCCATCGGTCACAGCAAATAATATTTTTGCATAGATCCACAAGTTTCCAAGTCTAGCATGCAAAACTATTGGCGCCTTTCTTCATCGGAAAGAATTAACTACACCTGATCCGAATTAGTTGCTGAACCTGTATTGCTTACAATTGCAGGTCCTTGGGGGCTTTGGATCATGAGCAAGATTCTCAACTGCTTTTCTACAGGTGATATCGGCAGAATTGTCAATTTTGAATACCTGCAATCTCCCGCAACCTTAATGGTCGATATTGGGTTATCTCTTTTGTGTTTGCAAATGAGCAGCTAGTCATGATAAATGCATTGAATTCATGAAATCATCTCTAAAACTTACAATCTTCTATTGCACTGCGATTGTTCTGAACTGCAAACCTCAGCCAGCCAGAGATTGTGTTGTAGGAATGTGCACTACCGCAACTACCAGCTGTAGCTTAGAATCACCACTATCGGGTCGGAATTAATCTTGCGCAGAAGTCATCTCATATATTGACATTCTACAACCCCAATCGATTCATGTAACACTGACTGCAATGGCGCCACCAATCGTTTCCAAATCGGCATTCGCTGACGTGAAGGATGTCAAAATCAAGGATCTCAGAAACCACAATATCGAACCGCAAGGAGCACTGACCGAATACTCTAAGGCGAAATACCACAAAGGCGAGATAACGCTGGAGGACTTCCTTCTGCCAGACGACTACCGCATCGATATCCCATGCAACGCATTTGACTCAAACAACTCGAATGTTCCAGTCATCGACCTTCAACATTCTCGGAGGGACAAAGTACTGCGTGAAGTGGTTCTGGCCGCAGAAAGCTTCGGGTTCTTCGTCGTCACCAACCACGGCGTGGCCCCGGACGTGATCCAACGTCTCGAGAGACATGTGCGGCGGTTCCTCGAGCTGCCCATGGAAGCCAAGCTGCTTGGACGACGCGGTATGTCTCCTGGCATGTGTGGTTACGTCGCCGGAAGCCCCATGTTCATGGCTGGCCGGTGGTGGGGCCGAATCCCTGCAGCTAGACAGGAACGAAACCAGAATGCACAACGTCTTGCGACAGATACATCCAATCGATGCGGATTTCCAAGAGTTTCGGTATGTATCTCATGCTTTTTCATAAGAAAATATTTTGAGGAAGTAGCTGCCGAGTTGAGTCCGTAGTTTGCAGTGGTTCCAAACTGAGATTCCTAGCCATGCAGGGATGACTACCTCGTCTACTCGAAAGGACTCGCTGAGCTCGGCCAAAACATTCTGACACTGCTGGCGGAGGGGTTGGGGCTACCAGACACGGCATTCACGAAACTTATGCAAACTGCAGACGAACAATCCACGATGCGGTTCAATTACTATCCAGTTTGTCCTCGACCAGAGAAGGTGTGGGGGCTGCTCGCCCATCGAGACACCTCCATGTTGAGCATCGTACACCAAGACAAGGTAGGAGGGCTTCAAGCTTACAAAAACGGCCAGTGGTTGGGCGTCGCTCCTTTGCCGCTCTCCTTCGTCGTCATTGTGGGCGACATGCTTAAGGTAATCAAATCCTAAGCCTATAATATACACTCATTGTTTAGAAAACAAGATCATGGTTTAATCAAGTTCACGGTTTCCATAAAACACAAATCTTTGACATGGTTGTTAATGGCTCCTCCTCTTCCTCCTTTTCATCACCAGGCAATGAGTAACGGAAGGTTTGAAAGTGTACTACATCGGGTGGTGACAAACACCACCAGTCCACGCCTCTCAATGGCGTATTTCTGCAACCCTGATGACAATGCTGTGATCAGTGCAGCTTCTGAGCTGATCAGCCCTGATGATCCTGCTCAATTTCGACCTTTCACTTACATGGAATACGCAACTATGCCGTTTCGTCAGTGTGACTTCACCTCGCGGCATGAGTACCGCCCCAATCGCCTAGATTTCTTTAAGGTTTTGCATGCGGACGACGGCGCCGAAGCACCCACTTGGCAGTAAGTAACTGATTGAGGAATGGATACAGTTTGAGGGTGTTCCATGCGAAATCCTCATTCTCTTCAACACTGTCTGGTTCATGTACCTTGGACATGAAAAACCCCATTATGTTTGTTTATATATATATATATATATATATATAAACATGTATCATGCAACTACTCTTTGAAGGACATAGGGGAGAAGACTTATTTATAGCACCAACTGGAGTAAGAGTAGATGTGAGATTTTAAAACTCTACGTGTTGTATTAGTAAGAAGGTTTAGTCAATGGTAAGGATGTTTTTTTGTTTATTTCTGAGAAATCACTATATTAAAAATATATATGTTGTAGAGAATATTTAATTTAATTTAATATTACATCTAGTATAAATGAAATCAATTAGATTGTTTGAATCTCACCATGTTGTAACAAAGATGTATCTTCAAAATTATATATATATATATATATATATATATATATAATAGAATTGCAAGAAAGTAAGAGTTTTATATAGTTTATACATTATTTTAGCTCTTATTTAGAATAATTATTGGAAATTAGTTATCCAAGTGTAGATGATGAAAATATTTTTTATCTTATTAAGAAGCTTATTATTTTTTTATTTTTTTAATGCATATTAAACTAAAGATAATGACATTATAAAAATAAAATCTAATTTTTTTTTTACTTTTTAAAAAATAATCATTTCTTAAAGTAACAAAAAATAAAGGTTTGTATTAGATTATCAATAAAAATTAAAATACATAGTCCTAACTAATCCAACCATGGAAGAACACAATTAAAAATATTATTAGAAGAATCAAAATTTATACAAATAAATTATATTCTATTCTATCTTAATAATCAAATTATATTTCAACCTTTAACAAATAATACCATTTGCAAAACATAACCAAAATGAGAAAAATCATAATTATAAATAAATATAAATAAAATATAAAAAACTATAATCAATATTATATTATTGTTGAACTTTATTGCTATCAATTTTATAAGGAACAAAGCAAGAGCCAATAACCTTCAATTAAAATTGCTACACATACAAAAAACCAAGAAACATGATAGAAAAAATGAAAAATGAAATCCTTATTATACCAATGTTAATATTTATTAGATAAAAAATAAAATAAAAGTCATAATTTAATTTATTGTTGGAAGTATTAGAAATGCCTAAATATAAGTAGTGTATTGGTATGTATACCAAAAAGATACAATCCTTCAAATACATATCTATCTTATAACCCCTTTCATAAATCTCCTTCTTATATTCTTTTGATGCATCTCCTTCTTGGTATAGGAATGGAGATAACAATGTGTTGCTTTTTTTAATCATATTTGATAGAACCTTTTTCATCTTAAAGGAGGACCCAACCCTAGAACTCGCGACCTCTCGCACCTGAAGTGAGAGCCATATCCCTAGACCAAGTTCCCATGGCAAACAGAAATAAATATATATACTATTGGATTATATTTTTTATTATTTATTGTATTTTGCAGTAAAAAAAATAGAATAAAATAATAATATCATATAAGTGTAAACATATTTTTGAATATTAATTGAACATTTGAGGATGGATTTCATAGTTTTATAAATGAAAGTGCAATGTTTTTATTGAACCCAGTATGAACTTCTGCAAAATTAAATTTTCATTCATATTTTAAGCTTATCTTTCCATTTATTCATATTTTATTTTATTTTGAATAAATATCTCAACCCAAAAAATTGGATAATCAGTCACTGAATCTCTTACAAGAAGGTTCTTATCCTCCTACTAAAATAATTGTATAATTATTTTTTGGCTCAAAGTTATATTTATAATAATTATTTCTACATCATTGTATTATTATTATTTTTATTCTACTTATTGTTACTATTTATTAGTACATTTAAATTAATCACCATCACGTTTTATTATAAGTAATTCTGATTTGAAAGCATTTATGCTTGTGTTAGTCTTTCCTTTTTACCATCATTGTTATTATGAAAATCATAGCTTGTTCATATTTATTTCATTATCTGATAAAGTTCTTAAACATGAAACAAGAAGATTGTACAAAAAAATTATGATTTTCTGGGAAGGTTATCCCACAAATTTATATCAAGAAGACTAAATATGTTGTGACATTAAAATTTTCATGCCAAGATATCAAAAGGCCAGAAAGTTGTAAGTTTAACTTTTAAAAAATTATTAGTAAAATTGACAGCATTGTACTAATCCTTATTTTTCCGCTACTTAAAATAGTTCTAACAAAGTTTATATAAACTTCTTGACAAATAATGTTCACCAACTTTTTAAGTTTTTAAGTGAAGCTAACTTGGTCATGCAGCATTTCTAAAAAGGAAATTTTATATCCGTAACAACACAACAAATTTTTGTTGAAGTAACTCTTAGTGAATGTTTTATATACTTTTTCATCCTTTTCCACAAATTTTATCCTTCAACCAAGCTCAACTTTCACCTAAACTGATTTAATCCACTTTAGCCTTGCATGGTTCACATTCAGCTTAAATTATGTATGTTTTTTTTTGTTGAATTGAGCGTGAGCTACACAGTTCATTAAGAAGCTTACAAGTTAAATAAGTAAATAACAGAAATAAATAATGTTTATAAAATTTATTATTATTATTATTATTATATAGTTACATTTATTTATCAGGTCAAGATGGGATTAGTTAAACTTTACACAATTGTAACTTTTTCTTTTATTTTTTATTTAAATAAAAGCTTAGAATTGTATTAATATATATTTTTAAAATTTCTTCTCCTGTTTTTAACTAAAATCAAATCCAAAGTTTAGATTTTTTTTGGGTAGTGTTTAATTATCTGGAATATTAAACTTTAAATGCACTTAGAAGTAATCCACAATTGATAGATAACTTCATTTACATTACTAGGAATTTTCCTAGATATTCGTTCTTCAAAAATGTGTTCATATTTCGACTTTTAATACTTAACAGATTGTATGAATCATATTACATCTTCAGTCATTATCCATATTTTTCCACAAGTAAGTAATTAACATATGTATTTTGATTATTTTTTGAATCTCATTTGAATTTCATCACAAGTATATATATATATATATATATATATATATATAAATAAGTAAATAAATAAAAGGCGCATATCATCATAGATTTTTTCACCATATTACTATTTGAAGGTCATAATATGTTCATCTGTGTTTAAAAAAGTTATTTAAATGCATGCCAGATTGTTTATAAATATCTACAGCAGTCATTTAATAATAAAAACATGCAACAGGTCGAGAAATCGTAAATTAATATAAAGTGAAATTTTCATACCAAAAAATTAAATTATACTCAGATACCAGAGTTATCCAGTTCACGCATCACTTGGAAGAGAAATGGGAAAAGCCCCTAAGAGCAAGTCACTTTTTATTTTCCGTCCTCACCTAATCGTTTTCGTCTTCCTTGAACGTTTTCGTCCTCATCTTAACTTTCTCGTTCCTATTGTGCTTTTTCGTTCTACTTTTTCCCTTCGGGGGCCGAGAGCGGAGCTAAAACAACGATGGCAGCGTCTCGTCCTGCGCTCGGCGCTTGATTCCATGAACTTTCAGCTCAACGCCATCTCTGCAGGTTACACAATCATCAACCTCGAGGCTTTTGGTTTACCACTGCAGTCTTTTGTTGGGGTTTCGTGAAGGTGGAGCTTGTGGGTTTCTTCTCCGACTCGGAAATGCTCCAGACTGATTTTCTAGTTGAGGTGAATGTTTGCTTGAAGCTTTTGTGGCGATCGATTTCATGTTAGACGCGGAGCCCCTCTCCTTCACCTGCCCCAGGGCATTGAAGAGGCTTAGGAGTTGTCTTTGTTCAGGCGGAGCCGATTTGTTAGTACGCAATCGCTCCATTGCCGAGCTGTGTTGGATTGAAGTATGTGGGTTATAGTCTAAGTGAACTTAGTTAACTTCGGGAGAATGCTCTCCGTCGGCGAGGAGCATTATTGCTATCAAGCTACTTCTAGCCTTCTATGATTGCTTTTTTGCTGCTTGTGTTGCAGTTGGTGGTGGACGTGCATTGTAGAGATTAATCTTCGCTTAGGGGTTTGGAACAGAGGAAACAGGGTAGTGGGTGAAGGGCCAGTTGTTGGTGCTTAGTCGGTAATTTGAATGGAGGAAATCCTCTTATGGGTATTAAGCAATCGGCAATAACATTTCACTGCTTCATTATGTTATGTCTTCTCTTTTCTTCGATCGTGTCATCAAGTGAGAGCTTTGAGGGTGGGTCTCAGGTTTTTCTTCCCTCTGCACTGGAGATCGGTGGTGTATATTTTTACCTTCAATTGAGGGACATCGGTTTTGTGCCACTTGTGTTCAAATTTTTCACTGGTTGTATTCATTTCTTAGCGGTCTTTTAAGACGCTGATCAATATTTTTGTGTTCGTGTGAGATCGAAATCTTGACATGTGTGAGATAGCTTGCCATAGCTCCATCGCGCGACTTCCTAGCTGCATTTTTCTGAGTTGTTTCTTGCTTGGTGGTTCCAGGGAGCTTTTGAGGTTGGAAACGGACAAGGATTATTCCAAAGAATCGGTTTTTAAAGTGGTATTTATCTTGTTTTCAAGGACAGTCTCAATAACAAGTTGGCGCAATAGTCTGCAATGATCCACATGGATTGAATCGATTTTAAGTAGCTAAATGTAGGGTCTGCTAGGCCCTCTATATTCCGACCCTTGAATGAAGAAACTGCCTCCCAGGCAGTCCGTGCCCTATTTTGATCTACTTGCGTGCCAAGAACAGGAAGGCTGACACCGATTATACACGATTAAGACATGAAAACACCAAAGATCCGGGCAAGGAGTGCAAACCCTTTAAGATACAAGCTTGGTTTTCCTCAGGTGCTCTTGTGTTGCACATTCTTCTTCTTGGTCGGCTTTTACGGTTCCAATTCCCTCTCCAAGGTATAGTTCGTATACGTGAAAATTTTCCACTCTTTGATGTTATATTGTAGACACGAATTTGGATTGGAGATTATTCAATGACATAACTGTACTTACCTCTCAATTGAGGTGACAGTTTTTCTTATGACCTCTCTACTGAAAAGCACTTTCTGCATAGAGCTTGGTGTACCGGTTTGTTGCTGTAATTGCTTATAGAATGTTTCTTGGTGTTCTGCTGCAAATTCTCCCATACAGATTACGCAATCCTTTGTTGTTGTTGTTGTTGTTGTTGTTGTTTTTTTTTTTTTTTTTTTTTTTTTCATTGGTTTCTTGTAGAATCCATGAGCTGAGGCGATTCAGAATTTTAGGGCGGACTGGATGTAAAGCTGTGCAATTTGTTTCCAGGAAGAAAAACATGTGGTGATTGACCCCGTTACCAATGAGAAACTTGTGTTCGATCATGGTCGTACGGGAGACAGTTCTGTTACTGACATTCCTTTCCAGGTATGTTACAGTTTAATGACCCTTATAAGTAGCAGATAACCTGCGTGTTTTCTTGTCTTGTGTATGAACATCTTGTTCTTTTAACAAATTACTCGTGTAGCGTGTGTTCTTTTTTTCTCGGGCTGTTCTTCAGGTGTCACTTCTGAAGCTTTGGTCACAGATGCTTGATGATTATATGTGGATTGGTGGTGGTATATGTTTTTTTGATTCAGGTGTTGAGTTGGAAACCACGTGCCCTTTTGTATCCGAAATTTTCAAGCAAAGAGCAATGTGAAGCCATCATCAAGCTTGCGAGGACACGTCTTGCTCCTTCTGGTCTGGCTTTGAGGAAAGGGGAGAGTGAAGCCACAACGAAAGAAATCAGAACCAGGTGGGTGGAAGTTTTAACATCCTGTTAGGGTTTACTTGACTTTGAAAGATTGGTTCTACTGTCTGATAAATGCAACATGCCAGCTACTCGTTGAGCAATGTTTTTGGAATTAAAGTTCTTCTACGATGGGTGTGCTTTCGAGGCAGTTCTGGAACTTTCTTGAGAGCCAGTGAAGATAAAACGCGGAGTTTAGCGGAGGTTGAGGAGAAGATGGCCAGAGCATCCATGATACCTCGCCAGAATGGGGAGGTTTGTATCACTTTGCGTTGAAAACGTAGACTTTTGCTTGCTTTGAAAACTCCTTGTTTACCATGTCATGTACTGGTGAACGTCCTTAAAATGTTTAATTTTTCTTTTCCCTTCTCATCTTCATTGGATCGATTTTGTGTCTGCTACAGGCTTTTAATGTGTTGCGGTACAACCTAGGTCAAAAATACGATTGTCACTATGATGTTTTTGATCCAGCTGAGTATGGTCCTCAACCAAGCCAGCGGGTAATCCTTTTACATTCTCGTGTATGTTTTGGAACTTGATGTGGGTAGTTGATCTGATCTATTTTGCTGAACCCTGTATTCCGAATCAACTGTCTTGTAACATTTTGTTACTGATTGAGAGAACATGCCGAATATATCCTCCACGAACAATTGGCGATGTTTACATATTTTAACTGTGCATAGTCTTAGATTTGCCAGCCTTAATACCTCCAGTGAAATGTATCAATTTAAGTCTTATTCAACTTTCCTTCAGGTCATCCCTCATTGGTTATAGTCTTTCTTGTCTTGCTCAGATGGCTTCCTTTCTCCTGTACTTATCAGACGTCGAAGAGGGCGGAGAAACGATGTTTCCCTTCGAAGTAAGTTTTTCCAAGTTATCTGATTCAATCTTTTCTGGTGTTGGTTGAGGTATTTCGTCTTACTTCCTAGGCTTTCTAATTTAGCAAGTTTCAATACGCTCATCTAATATATAGTCATGGATGCAACAGAATTTTCAAAATATGAACACAGGCTATAATTATAAGGACTGTATTGGGTTGAAAGTGAAACCCCGCCAAGGCGATGCTCTTCTTTTCTATTCAATGCATCCTAACGGTACATTTGACAAGGTAAAGATCCTTTTCTTTGGCTTCAGTTCTATGATGAAATTAAGCAATTCTTTCTCTTCTTATCAATGAAGCTTATGGAACTTACTCAAATTGTGATGCCAGCTGGTCTGCTTAGAGTCTTCCTTTTAGTTGTTCGTATCAATACCATGTTACAAGGTAGTCGAAAGATGCTTCTGTGTTTGAGTTCATAGTAGAGAAACCATCGTTAGATTCAACCAAATGAATATTCAGTTTTCTTCGATATAACATAAAGAAAATTAATTTTTAACACCCTCCTTACATCAGTTGTTTGTGCTTTGTTTATGCTTGGCGATGAACGTGCAAACCTTCTTGTTCTAACGTCTGTTTCCAACAACAGACCGCGTTGCATGGAAGCTGTCCAGTTATCAAAGGCGAGAAATGGGTCGCCACGAAGTGGATACGCAATACCGACAAATTTTAATCTGAAAGATCCCACTGGTAACTGTTATAACTTGCTGCCTTCTTAAAGCTCATTCGGTAGTACTCTAGGAGCTCGAGGTTATCTTATCAAAGTATTAGGTCTGAGGAAGTGTAAAATCTGTGCATACCTGAATCCATCAATTAAGTCATGGGTGTTATCTTTTAACATCCTTGGTCTCTGCCATCCAGAGTCCCAGAGAAACTGTTGTTCGCTGGATTATTGCCATCTTGAGTTCACTTAAGAAATTCTAAACTCTTCAACTAAGAAGACATTGTCCTTGACCTTGTCCTTGTGCATTGGCTAATCTTGCTAGTTTAGTCGATGTCTATTTTGGAGATATGCAGTTGTACTGTCCAGATTGTCTCTTGCACAACTCTGTGGATGGTTTGAACCTTTTGCATGGCTTACATGGCCTTATACAACCTTAACTGTGAAGTTGAGGTTTGTTTTTTGACACCCTTGTAGACATACGGACAACTCTGCTCAATGATGGCATGGCTTAATTGGTATAAGTCTGGATGTGGCATGTCAATGACAGTATGCTCTATAGGCCTCCAGCTTTCTTTACACTATTACATATACGGTGGAACTGAGAAATTGCAAGTGTACTATCCTGCTCATTCAGTACCGACCTACATTTTACTGGAATTGTAGTTCGTCTTGAGATTTGATAATAACATGCATTTGCAAATGAAAAACATGAAGCATGCGAGCGAAGTTCACTTCCGCAAGATTGTACGTGAGATCCGTACATTTCACAAGGGTAGTGGATTTGTAGGCATCGCATGTATGAACCCAACATGGAGAAACACATTCTTAGCACATCGATTTCACAATCCCTCGACTAGCATCGACCGAACCATTTATTAGCTTGCCTGTAACGTCTTGTCATCTCTAACGTGTTAGTAGTACATTTGTGCAAGTGCCGGTTCAGATGAAAGGCCAGTGTGCTGAGAGGGATTCAGGAACAATTTATCTCCCTGGATATTGTTCCAAACAGTTATGGATTTGGAGGCTCAAAGGACTAGTTTGGGCTTGGAACACGCAACAACTAGGTAGCATCTCTCTCACGGGTCAGCTTGCTGCTGTTTCTCCACTAGCGCAGATGAAGGATTTAGAAGCGCCACATGAGTTTTTGAAGGTGCCAAATTTGATCCACTAGCAGCAGGAAGTGGAAGTGACAGTCAGAGAGGCCTCATAAATTCAACAGCCTCCATCGGCATGTAAGAATTTCTAAACGGCTCCGAGTGTAGGCCCTGTACTACCGTCGGGATGAGATCATAACCCTAGAAGTCGTCCACATTCACAGAAAATATAGGTAAAGTTCGAGAATCAGTCCCCTAAATTGTTATGTAACTTATATACAACCTTTTGTGTAATATCTTCTAATGTTATATTCCAGATACAATAAAATAAAAAAAACAGAGTTAGGAAATTCAAAAGGCCGATTTGCTCCGCCAGATACGCCATAATAGATCCTTTCCATTCCTTTCACTTCAAGGAAAGTAATCGACTGTTACGTCCCATTTTACACAAAGTACCTTGCGAGACACTACTTTAAGGAGCTGTATCCGAACTATACAGTTCTATACATGAGAAAGTGAAAGCAGCTCAAGAGCCAGCTGCTTACAATTGTGTACTCTCGTCGGGAGCTGTCATGTATGAAGCCCTAAGGTGCAAGATACTTGGAAGCAAACTTCAGAGATAGAGGAAAGACTAATAATTTTCTGACCTATGTACAATTTAAAACCCGATACGTCTCTTGACAATTGTGGAAGAGAAATACTTCGGTCAGAGTGATTGGAAACTAGTTCGTTGTCAATAAGGGAGATACTCTTGCATAGAGTGAGTTGGTTTCTAGAAGTTAAACAGAAACTTTCCTTCTCTGCGAGGACAACTTGGACTTGTTGATTGCGTGACAACCACGCATATGTACCTGCAATGACTCGAGCTTGAAGGTCCTCCCACATTGCCTGCGTCAATACAATGCAACCCTCTTAACCTCTGGCAATCGGGTTATATTCTCACACATCCATATCGAATCGGACTGTAGTTATAAGTCTTCCACATGAGATGTATATTTCTTGTTCTTAGAAGACCAAGACGCAAATTCAAATTTTCATACACATGAAACATGTGAAGTCCTCGGTTTTACAATCAATGGTCTGCATTTGAATTCAATCTTGGCAAGAATTTCGTGTAAAGATAAATAAATATCGTATACAACTCAAAACTTGGCTGCAAGAGGACTGAAGGGTCAACAGTTCTGCTGCTATAATATGGCAATCCGGCGGTAGGAACGGCTGTACTTGTCTCGGTGCTGCACACAAAGTGTTGAACAGGCTGCTTTCAACTCGTACCTTTTACTTCAATTTATATATGGACGTTCAATTCTGTCTAGAAGACATATAGAATCTTAATATTAAAGGTGAGCTTTAATTCAATCAGGGGTTGCATTTACTTACGAGCATTCATGTAAAACCAAGTTCATAGGAGGTTCGCTTTTCATGACTGCCTCCTGAAGCGACTTTTCCCAATCCGTTTGCGTTAGACCTGGAGTCAACAGCCTGCCACGAAAGGTCACACTGCATCGTTTTAGTATACTGAAAGATTAAAATATCCTTTGATAGTTCAAAAGAGAGCCACAATAATTTGGATCAGTAAGTTGAATTAAAAGAATGGAGCATTACAAAAATGTGAATAATTACCTAGACTCACCTGTCTTCTCTACTCTTGTAATCTTTTGGCCTGACAGGCTGGTCGAAGGGCCATCCCTTTGAGACTTCGTGTGAAGTCTGTTCCGGATTGGCTACAGCAGTGGTATCAGCCTTGGTTGCTATCTGAATGGACCGCTTCAACCCCAATTCATTACCACTACCGGAATGTGAAGTACGGGAATCAAACAAAAAGCTTTCCGAGAGCTGAGATATGATAGATGCTTTTTCCGTGTTTGATTGTTCAGCACAGAGCTTGGGAGAAGACTCCTTGCTCGAATTCCTGAAAACTTTAATCGTCCTCTCATCGGGGATCTTCAAGGTAACGTCAGACCTTTGGCTGTTGATTTCCAGACAACAGTGAAGCAGTTGTTATTCAATCGTACCATACTTGCTCATGGGATAACAAGTAGCCCTGTTATCATAATGAAGCTTTAGAAAAATCAGTCTCTTTTTAATGCATGTCACAACACAGATGCTGCCTAAAACCTTCTTTGAGTGGTCAATAATCCTCTTTTATCATTGATTCCATTTTTTCCTAAATTGTGTTCGGAGAAGTTTTTGGTGACTCAAGGACTGAGTAATTCATACCTGGAAATCAAATGCAGTGAGCTACCATTTATTTTTCCTAGAGATTTCTTGGATTTTGGTCTTCTCTGCCTTGAAGACATGTTCTTGGAGGATTCCTCTAGGGTTATTGCAGCAGTTCTACCGTGCGTGTTGTGCATAGAGCATGAATTGTGAGCATCAGGTTCAACCCTTGGTACGGGAACTTGCCCGGGTGGAAGCGTACACGCCGTGGAACTCTTCGTGTATAATTTCGCCCCTTGCTTACTGCCTTCCGATTCGGATCTGAACCTGTGTTCCTCTGCTTCTGACACTACACGTATCACTGCATCTGCAATTTTTTCTCCCTGAGGAGTAGTGTGAACTTTTCTTACTCCTCGAGCTGGAAGTTTGGCGAGGACTTCCATAGTTTTCCTGTAAGAAGCATCAAGAGCGTCATTGCCAGAAGATCGGAATTCTGGGCGAGGTGGGTTTGTAGCAAGAGCAGCAGTACCAATTGCTTGAGACTCTGCTTGAATGCTGGTCAACTGCTGCCTAGGTTTTACTTCTATGGATGGCACTTCACTCATAAGCTTGATAACGGATGAAGTTCTCTCCGTGGTCTCAAAGTAATGAGAGAGTGTCTTGAGTTCTTTCACAGGCCTTTCTGAAGAGGTGTAGCTGCTATGTATCTCTGGAGATTTTGAACAGGAATTGTTGTTCTTTGAAGTCTCATCAACCAAACATCTTGGCTGCTTCCCAGACTTCTTGGGGACCTTATTGCCAACTTCCCTTGGTTTGCTTCTGAAGTGCATCTTCGTCCTGGCTCGAGTTGAATTAACGACATCAACACCTCTGCACATCCGCGGCCTAAAACTTCCCAGCCTGATTGCCTTTCGCAATACGCTGTACAAGAACGGATCCTCGAGAGCAGATAAGCATGGCGAACTTGATTCATGGACTTCCCTATGAGGGCTGAGATGCTCATCGTCGGAGCTTTTACTGTGGCTAAGTCCTGTATACATGTTGCCTTTGTTAATCTCCTTCTCCCACGTTCTTCTCTGCGCATTTGGGGTCGTGGTCGGAGAGGGAGAAAAGGCTAACATGTCATTTTTCTTGATGATTGCGGCTGCCGAACGATCTACCAACTGGTTGCAATCCTTCGCAACTCCCCTCTGTAGCGACGTCTCCCTGAAAGACGTTTGTGAGCCCGCACTACATTGATTTGCTGTTAGAGAATTTCCAGCCATGGGTACAAAGCCCCTCATTTCATTTCTTGGATAGTCCGTGTCCTCGCCTGGATTTCCTACTGCAGGAGATATGTCTCTGCTACAGGCACCCCTTTGAAGTGAAGTCTCTCTGTGCGCAGTTTGCGATCCTGCATTGCACAGCTCAGCCACTGTGGCCTTTTCTGTTCTGGCTGCATTGCACTTGGATTTTTGCTGATAAGAAAACCGCTTGTTCTCAACTGCGTCAAGTGAGGCGTATGTGCCAGTATTGGAGACATCGCTATGATCCAAGTTACCAACTTCAAGCGCTCTTTTGTTGTGGGAAAGATTATTCATAGTCTGCTTGCTCAAGTTCAAGCTGCTGTCAAAGGTGACATCACCAGCATCACTAATGAGGATTAAACTCTTCTTGATTGCCATGGAGACGTCGCTTTCTAAGTCAAAGTGTTCTTCCCGAGTAGAAGATCTTAATGACTTGACTGGGCTACTGACTCTCAAATTCCTAATGGGCAGGGATTGTGTTGGCATGTGTAACTCTTTACACTCGATAACATCTTTATCTGCAAAAACGCAAAGGAGAAACAGAGAATAAGTCGTACAATATCTGCTTTCCTGTGAAAGTTAGTCAAAAATTGAAAAGTCGTGACACAATGAATCAATCATAATCTATTGTTGGCTGTGATAAACCAGCGATTTTGATTCTCTAACGCACCTTGCGACGCATTGAAGAGTTCCATAGCTTTCAAGACATACTCGCCAGTCTCGCAAAGAGGGAAAATGAAATCATCGTCGAACAAGTCGCACCAGATGAAAGTGTCCTTGTAATTCCTGTTTCATCATCAAGGACCAGGTTTCCTCACAGTTGTAGGTCACAAGAGGATATGCCAATTTAAGCAGATTTTTTTTTGATAATTTTGCAACCCATTCACACGTTGCAATTATCTAGTTTCAGTCTACCTCGTCATTACATGAGTTTAACTCAAAAAAGAACTAGTCGATTCGAATTTAAAAGAAGATTAATACCTTTTGTAAGACCAAGAAAACGAGCCTGGCATTCCGCTGCCGCGAAGCCTGATCAAACGATTTTTTACATCTGAAACGCCAATAAGTCATAATTGTGGAGCACAAAAGCCCAATACCCTTTCAGCCAGTGTTTAAGCACAAGTCCGCTCATTTTCGTAGCAGGTACAGGTCATCGACAAACTCACAGAAACCAGCACTTGCAAGAACATCAGGCATCTATATATGTGTATGTGTGTGCGCGAGAGAGAGAGAGAGAGAGAAAGATAGAGCGAGATTTTGTAAAACACAACTCCAAACATGAATTCATGACTGAAAAGAAATCCAGTCTAGATGTGAAAAGAACAAAAAGAGAATATTCGATTTTGATAGTAATGGGTGTAAGCTGAATACCTTTTAAAGTGGGGCCCGGTTGATGAGATGCATACTGTACATTAATCATGTGAGGATGCTCAAGCTGGGCGCCACGACCGAGCAGATAAAGCACGTCGGCAGCGCGACAAAGAGATGGAGATTGACGTAAGGTCTCCATACAGCCTGAGCGTCTCACGGTCCTCAGACTAGGCATTCTGAACTGCAGTGTTCTTACTCACTCGACTTGAGTCAGGGGCATCTCAATCTTAATGTTCGACGCTAAACCCTCACAAGAGCAATCAGATAAACGAAGGATTTATGGATACCACGCAATCTGATTCCGCATTCGAGAAAATTCAAATCCCTGCGTATTGACACAAAAGTTGTTTGTGATGCAAGTTCTCGATTGAGGGAAAATCATACATGTGTTCACGAGATGAATCAACTGTTTGTGAAAACCATGCACGAGAGGAAGTCTGCTGCTTGTCGAGAGTATCAAGCAACTGAAAACAAATGCCATCGTCCGTATAGCAAAGAGGAGATTAGAGCCGACGAACTCACAGCATCCAACCGTGTAACTAACTATTAATCCCGAAAATTGACCAATTCAGTGGACCTCTTCACTGCATAAATTACAGCCTTTTAACGGTTTGAAACTGGGCTGCGAAAGGATGTCACCGAATCTTCTGTTGGAATGCATGAAGAGAGGAAGAGTCAAATTCAATATTTGTCAAGAAGTCTGGCAGAGAGGAAATACCTCCACCATCCGCAATGCGACGACCCAATTGCACGAGCCACGCGGAGAAGAACTTCATCGTTGCAATAAATTCCCTCAGAAGGCGTGAAAGAAGCACTTCCCTAAGAAAGGAAGGAAAAACGAACAACAGAAAGCAGCTGAAAAACGAGATGTGACAACCTCTTCATCCCATCACAAGTCTATTACCGCTCGCACCAACCCCGCCCCAGATGCGCGTCGAGAGCATCTAGTATCTTTCCACATCAATGTCGATAATCAATCTCCCCACGACAAACACCAACCCACGCCGCTCATGAATGCGCCACGATGCGCATCAAAATCCCCACCCCTCCCCAAATTGACACGACCGCATCCAGCAAACTCTCTCTCTCTCTCTCTCTCTCTCTCTCTCTCCTCTACGCGAGCCTCCCTCCACACGAATTTCCTCTTCACTCCTTGCAAATGTACAGCAGCTGCTATGACGCACCCAGAAGATGATCCACCCACACGACGTGATCGAGCAATGATATGCAGCAACGATCGGGGCAGGACATCATTGATACCACATACACACACCAAAGGTGACGATACACAGAATAGGATTCGAAAGCTCAGCCGTAACAAGGACCCTTCACCGACCTCAGCAAGTTTTCAGATCTCAAATCTACCAAAACCATAACCACAACCACAACGATCAACCCCCATTCCATGTCTACCTGCACAGATCTCTCCTCACAACTCATGGCGCTTGTACCAATAACGCCCCACAGGATTGGGCGTCAGGGGGTCCCTTGGATCCATGGCAATCCAGTCCTTCAGCGCAACTGCAATGGTACAATCCCATGCCCCGCACTCTGGATCTGACAAAAACAACTACCATCTGCTGAGTGACAGTCCCGCGCGCGCCACTCATGGGGGGCGCGCCCGCGCATGCTAGCTTCAAATGTAGGCCATCGCTGTCACAGATCTGGTGCCTGCTGCTGCAGAAACAGGCGCCGTCGGGAGCCAGTGGCGGCGACAGCGAGTGAGGGAAGTGAGGAAGTAAAAGAGAGTGTGGATTCGTGTGTATGAGTGTGTGTCTGTGTGTGTGCGCTTCGTGGGCAGCTGAGCTGCAGGCGGATTTTGATGAAGGTCCTTGGTCTGCCTCGGGAATTCCGCCGCTCCTTAACTTGGGGGAGGTGGTTCTACGATTTCTGGGCGCGCTTCATGGCTCTGGTGCACGCCGTGAACGTCCGATGCAGATGGTGACGAGGCGGCCCACCGACAATTCCACGGAAACACACTCACTCACACTCACACACACACACACAGACATACACTCCGGCGTTTTGCTTGTGGGATTGCCCTAATCCTGCCCAGTTTCATCCGTCGGCTTGGTTGGCTTTGATTAGCTTCTGCTCTAATCCCACTCAGTTTTGCTAATCAACTACATTAGATTTTCTTACCTGATGCTGTGGTTCTACCTAGTTTCAGGTTCAAAAAACTGCTCACAATATACGACCAAGTGCAGGAAAGGATATAGAATTTTGCGAGGAATCTGTGGATTTATGAAGAGGTTTGGGTTTTGTGGTTTCGAAGGGTTGGTTTACGCAATGCTGTTTAGTCGTGGGAGAAAAAATATTTTGAAAGTTGTTGGTCAATGTGTGGATTTTGCGGAATATGAGACGGGTCTTTGAGACAAGATGCTAAGTTAAGTGTGTGTATATATACTTTTTTCATTTATTTTTAATTGGATTGGCTCAAATGACAATTTCTTGGATTTTTTCTTAAAAAATAGTGGTCTTATGGTAAGCCCTTGACTTTGTACTCCACTGAAAAAAAACATTTTAAATGATAGTGGTTTCTCATCCATCTTAAAAATTTATTTCATGTGGCCCTTCAACCATATAGTGTGTGTGTATATATATCTTGAAAAAACCAACATGGAAGCCCAAGGTGATATATTTTCTTTTAATAATGAAAGTTTATTGATTGAAACTTGTAGTTCTTAATTGGTAAATGTTGCGAAGGGTCACATGAAATAAATTTTTCCCCAGACAGTGAAGCTTGTGGGGACAAGCCTTGCAGCTCTGATAGCCATGGTATGGCTTTAAAAAAAAATAAAAAACTAAATGGAATAAAGCCTTGTTTGATAAGAATTCATATCAGATATTTTTATATTTGTGAGATCGTTATATATATATATATATATATATATATTATTGTATCATTTGCAGTTCACTCATTGATGCTTTGGTATTTTAAAATCACATAAAATGTGTGTTAAGATTCTTTTTGACTACAAATATAATTAAAACCTGTCTACATATATCTACTAATAGCACACATGTATACATACATATAATTTCCTAAAGATGTTTAATTCAAACTCATAATCTTAAAGTTGTACACAATTACAACCTTAAAAAATCACAAAAATACACTAACATGATTTAATTTTTGCAAATTTTCCTCAATAAGAAAAAAATATTTACATAATACTATGAATGTGATACATCAACTTATCTTTTTTGTTAACTATTCTAACTGCATCTGACATAAAAATAAGTCTGCACAGTATGCCTTTCAGCTCACAAGCTATTCCTGCATCTGTGGCACAACACAAAGGAAGTGTTTACTTTAACAGAAAAAGACATCAAACATCAACAAGTTTTTTAAGATTAACTTGAAAGGAAAGAGAAAATGGCTATACACACACAAATAAACATATAAATAACTACATGATGCTTGCTTACCATTTATCCTTTTGTTTATTATTATTGTTCTTTGATGCAAATAGTAATAAATCCCAAATAATCAATAACTTTGCATAACTGAAAGATCAATAATATATAATTCATTTATTATAATAAAATAAAATATTGTCATATTAGAAAAAGTGTAATTGCAACAACATATTATTTTTTGGCTGAAAATTTTATAAAATATAATAATATTAAAATCTATTAATCTACGATTACAAAATTTTGTACATGTATTGAAAAGCATTGTTGAATAATTTGTCCTTTGATTAAGTTTTAAATGTTTTTTGGATACTCAAAGCAACAACAAAAATTGAAATTGAAGTTTGATGATCATTAATTTAAGAACTTGATTTTGGTACATGAGAAGATCTAGAGATAGAAAAATATTACCTTATATGGTAAGAGTTATATGTATATATGCTATTTGATGTATATTTTAAGTAACTTCTGTATTAGATCAAATTCATAAATACATCAATTTGCTGTTGTTATCATTTAAGATATTACTTATTTCAATCCATATAAAATCTAATATTACAGTTGAATATAAATTATACAGATAACATTATGATCAATAAAATATATTTCAAGAGGCTTTGTTAAAGTTTAGAAATACTCCTCACAATCAATAAGCATCTCATTTTTTAAAACAAAATTTCTAATTTTATTTTGTATTGTTTATTTTTAAAATTAAAAATATATATATATATTTTAAAGAATTTTAAAATTATATTTCATTCAAATTCAAAAAAATTCAATTTCGTGAATTTTTATTTTATTTTTTTGGTTTCTAATATAATTGATTTCATCTAAACCAAAACATAAGTTTCTTTTCTATGCAAAAGAGCAAAAGAGCAAAAGTAGTGATTAAGTTTTTGTATTAAAGTTACTAAATTTTATAATTTTAAAGCTTTTGTTTGTATTCTTTTATCAAAAAAATAAAATTACTATCAAACAAGGCAAGGTAAAACAAGATAATTCAAGTACTACAAGATGTTTTTTTGTTTTTTTAAAAAATAAACAATTATTTCAACAACATATTTTAATACAAAATATTGACGTGTTATGACTTTTCTAAAATAAATAAATACAATCCACCTACTTTAGTCCAAGCTTAATACAATGTCACTATTTGTATTTGGATTTAAGCCAATATAAAAGATATTTTAAAATTTTCTAATATCTAATGACAAAGGTTTTATATATTTATTTTTTCATAAATATAATATATTAGTAACTATTCAATGTAGTAAAAATGCAAAGCCTACTTAATCATTTTATTTCATTATATTTATTATTAGCATATTTTTTATTTAATTAAATATTAAATAGTTATTCTATTGATTTTGTTAAGCTGCATTCTTCATCTTTGACTTATCTTTTTATTTTTGATAATTTAATTTTTTTGTCATTTTGAATTCTTACAATAAAATTGTGCATTTTCAAATCTCTCTCAAAAACACACACATATATATATATATATATATATATAGATAAAAGTGTGCAAAACCTATTCTTTTCTGCTTTTCTACTTGCTGAGAGGGAATAAATAAGATAAGTCAAAATTTGTTAAGATTATTAACAAATGCACACAAAACTTCACAAATTAGCCTCTAGTCTTGTCCTGACTTGGGAAAATCACACCGTCATCCTCCTTCACCCACAAATATGTTGTTCGGCACCGACACATTGCATTAAGATCTGGATCATTTTATTCCTAATCCAAAGAATTCAGAAAGCATCGCACGTGGCGGAAGGTAAGAAAGCATTTACTCCTCTCGGCATCATCCCACCGACAATCGTGTCGGTGTTGATCTGAGCATTGACTCAGGCGTTGACCTTTTCGTTGACCCTACTCGCAGGTAAATCAGTAGGTCTGCCGCCTTTAGCGATGGTGTCCACGAAAAAGCAGATTCTCATAAATGCTAAAAGTTGTTTGCATCAGAAAGGTTTGAAGACACATAACAGTTCAAAAGCTTCACAACAGATAATTGCATTTTGAGATGAAAGCAAGGAACGACGTGATGTTTGTGGATGGCCGATTTGGATTAAATACTCGCGAGGAGCGAGCTTCGAAGTTCAGAATTTTACATATAAGCGGCAGATACACCCTCTTACGGAGTTCCAGGTTTATACCTGTCGGTAAACCTGGGATGGTACATAATGAATGGATACAATCAAGTTTGATGCTGCCACGATGGCTGACCAGTCTCGGCTCTCGGCTCCGATGGGCTACTTGTGGGTTGCCGCTTTCAAAACGAGCCCGCGGTTTCGACGTATTGCCCTGACGCAATCAGTAAAATTCAGTTTCGTTAGAAGCGCTGGGCAAGGTAAAATCGCATCTTTTGGTGGACACCGGAGCTGTTTGCTAATGGAAGGTGAGTTGTCGATTAGTACCTCGACTTGATGAGAGCCGTATTCGCAACGTTCGGCTGCCTCGCCGGTGCCCAACAACCGTGTCGTGGTGAGCTGCGCGAATCCTTGCGTGCAATGACCGTAAACAAACAACTCAGTGCTGCATGAAGCACGTATCAGCTTGATCTTGATCTTCCGAACAGACGAATGCTTCCCCATCTGAAGCGATTATGTGAAGGAATCGGTGACAGAACCGGTCAGATGGCCTTACAAGGTCAATCACACATTCGTCAGTGTTATGAACTGGGGGGCGGCTTCCACATCTTTCAGCATCTTCACCACTTGTTGCATGGTCGGTCTGCGAGCAGGGTCCTCCGCAGTGCACAGATTCGCAATATGGAGGACCTTCAGCATCTTGCTCTTCCACGGCCCGTTAGCAATGACGGGATCCAACGCGTCCGGCGCATCGCCGAGCTTGATCATCTGCCGCACACACCCCACCAAATTCCCGCCCTGCATGGTCTCGTACTCCTTCCCTGTGGGCTCCTTTCCCGTCAGGAGCTCCAGGAGTATTATCCCGTAGCTATATACATCCCCGCGCGTCGTGGACCTCCCGCATTGCCCATACTCAGGGGGAATGTACCCAAACGTGCCGGCGATGTCGGTGCTGACATGCGTGTCGTACGCGCTGATCAGCCGCGCCAGGCCGAAATCGGCAACTCTGGGATCGAAGTTCTCGTCCAGCAGAATGTTGCTGGCTTTGATGTCGCGGTGGATGATATGGGGAATGAATCCGTGGTGCAGGAACGCAAGCCCTCGAGCGGATCCAATTGCAATGTTAAAGCGCTTGCTCCAATCAAGCTCTTCCAGTGCGTCAGCTCTATTACGAAGCCAGAGATCTAAGCTTCCGTTTACCATGTACTCGTACACTAGAAGCTTCTCCTCGCCGAAGGAACAGTATCCCAGCAACTGCACCAGGTTGGGATGCTTCACCTTGCCGAGAGTCTCCATCTCTGCCAGAAATTCTCGAGTTCCTTGCGTTGTCGAAGCGCCGAGTTTCTTGATGGCCACAATCCTACCGTCGGGTAGCACCGCCTTGTACACCGTCCCGAACCCGCCATCGCCGATAATGTTCATCTTGCAGAAGTTGTTGGTGGCTTGAAGGATGTCGGCCAAAGTGAGTCGCAACAGTGGTCTCTCGAACATGGCAATGTTGATGCTCAACGGCTCTTTCGACTTCCCCATGGAGGTGACACAGGAGTCCGCGTCCAGCACCATGTTGAGCTTGATTTTCTCTATGTCCTTGAGCGCATTGGCTCGCCGCAGTATCCAGTAGCGAAAGACCCAGATGATCACCGCAAATGAGAACAAGGTGCATGCCAAGACGATGCCCAACAGCCCGGCGCGGCTGACATGATCACTGGCTCGACCCGAGGCTCCGGGAGCGCAGTGTGTGTTCAAAACTTCCCCGCAGAGGCCTGCGTTGCCAAGGAAGGACGACGGAGTGAGTGGTTGACAGCTTCCTGTGTTGGGAATGCGGCCAACCAGCATGTTGTTGGAGACATTCAGCAATTCTATCGAGCGAAGGTTGCAGATTTTGCTGGGAAACTCTCCCTGAAGCTCGTTGTTGGAGAGGTCCAAGTACAAGAGTTGGTAAAAGTCGCCGACTTCGTCTGGAATTGCGCCGGAAAAGTGATTGTTGCTCAAGTCGAGCACGGCCAAGCCTGAGAGATTCCCGACCAGAGCTGGAATTTCCCCGGATAACTGGTTACAGCTAAGGTTCAGCGACTGCATTTGGCGCCACACAGTGCTCTCCGAGAGCAGCCCCACAATGCTGCCATTGAGCTCGTTTTCTGCCAAGTTCAGGCCCACGATGGAAACCAGATTGGCCATTGCCTTTGGAATCATCCCGCTTAGGGAATTTTTGCTAACATCCAAATGCGACAGGCTGGTCAAGTTGCCAAGTGCCTCAGGTAAAGCGCCCGTTAATCGGTTCCCTGACTGATTCAGCTTCACCAGGCTGATGATGTTGCCGAGCTCGGCAGGAATTTCTCCCGAGAACTGGTTGAACGCGAGGTTGATCCCTTGTAATGTGCGCGATTCGCCCAGCTGCGCGGGGATGGTGCCACTGAGCTGGTTTCCCGACACGTCCAGTGAGGTCAGATTCGCCAGCTTGCCGAGCTCGGGAGGCAGCGGTCCAGAGAATCGGTTCCCCGCCAGGATAAGGTCGACGAGGACCTTGCAATCTCCGAGCTGGGGCGGAATCGTCCCTGTGAGATTGTTCCATGACAAGTCCAAGGTGCCGCGGTGCTGGAGGAAAGTCGAAACGGGAATAGTCGTCACCTGGAAATCATTACATATTTCGTCCGGGATCTCCCCTGTGAGGTTATTGTGCGACAGCACCAGGTAGTCAAGGTTGACGAGGTTTCCAATTTGATGCGGAATCTCCCCGGTTAGGGAATTGTTTCCCAGGTTCAGTGTAGTGAGCTGGGAGCAGTTGCAAAGCTCCACGGGGATCGACCCACTGAGAGAATTACCATGAGCGGAGAATATCATCAACGTGCTCAACTTCCCAATCTCAGGTGGGATTGCCCCGTCGAGATTGTTGTTGTCGAGCACCAGATACATCAGCGACGCGCTGTTGCCGATCAAGGGAGACAAGCCGCCGCTCAGGTTGTTGCTCTCCAACTGCACTTCGAGGATTGTCTTGGAGCTCCACAGAGAATCAGGCACGGGACCGGAGAACTGATTCGCGCCCAGAGACAGCATAATCAAGTTGGGGAGCTCGGCAAGGTAGGCAGGGATCGGGCCTGTGAGGTGATTCGACGTAAGGTCGAGCTGCGTCATAGCCATACATCGTCGGAAAGTCTCAGTGATTGTGCCTGTGAGAAGGTTCTTGCTGAGGGTGACCACCTCCAGCACAGAAACGTTGCAAAGCTCAAGCGGGATGGGCCCCGACAGCTGGTTGTCATCAAGCCCCAAACTCCTAAGCTTCGAGCAGTTCCCAATCGCGGCAGGAATGGAGCCGTTAAACTTGTTTGTCGAGAGCAACAATGTGGACATATTTTGCAGCTTCCCAACCCAAGGACCCAGCGGTCCTGACAGCTTGTTACCCTCCAAAGATAACGATCGCAGGCTTTGAAGTGCAGCAAGCTCTTCGGGAGGTGAGCCAGTGAGCTCGTTGAATGCGAGATCAAGCACCTGCACATGCACAGCAGTTTGAGATTTATGCAGAAGACACTAAACCATCGAGATCAAGAGTCATTGTCAGTATTTATTGCAGAAGGTTGAATGGTTTTGCAATGAGGACTGACCTGGAGGTTGGCACATTGACCAATAGAAGCAGGGATTGGGCCCATGAGCCCCGTACTTGGCAGATTTAACGTCACTAAGCGTTTCAAATTGCCAATGGAGGTTGGCATTGAACCGCTGAATTTATTGCCACCGAGATCGAGCTTGACAAGCTTGGTGCATTGTGTGATTTCCTCTGGTATCGGCCCTCCTAACTTCGAACCCCCGAGAAACAAACTCGTCAAGTTGACAAGTTTGAAGATATCCTTCGGTATGCTGCCGTTAAGGGCGCTATTGGAACCTACAGAAAGCTCGACAAGCGACGTCATGCCCCAGATCTCGGTCGGGATGGTCCCTGAGAGCGAGTTGTTGCTCAAGTCCAACGCCTGGAGGTTCTTCAAGGAGGCCAAGAGGGGTGAGATGCTCCCAGAGAAGAGGTTGCCACTAACATCGACGCTGTAGAGATTGGTCATCATGTTGATTGCAAACAATTCCCCGGTGAAAGAGTTCGCACTTAAGCTCAAATCCTCCATGTTCACCAACCCCTGCAGCTGTGGCGGGACAATGCCGGAGAAGGAGTTGAAACTGAGGTCAAGCCGCTTCAGATCAATGAGGCTCCCGACTTGCGCAGGGATGGATCCTGTGAAAGAATTTTCTCTTAGGATGAGCGTGTGAAGACGGCGAAGTGTTTCAATTTCAGCAGGAAGATCTCCGGAGAACGAGTTGAAGCTTAACTCCACGTACTCCAATGCGGACATGGTGAAGAAAGACCGAGGAAGCACACCATAAAATTGGTTCGAGTGAAGGTCGAGGTACTGTAGACTGGCCAAAGAGCCAATCTGAGACGGAAGAGTACCAGAGAAGTGGTTATTGTTGAGATCAAGGTGCTGCAAATTGGTCAGGGTGCAAAGCGCCGGGGAAATGGTGCCCGAGAGCCCGAGCCGAGGGAGAACGAGCTCCGTGACTTGGCTGAGGGCATTGCAGATGACACCCTCCCATCCGCAGGGATTGGCGTCGCTTCCCAACCAGGTTTCCAAAGGATCAATGGAACCGTCCCACATGAGCCCCTTCTTGAATGCCAACAATGCGCTTCCGTCGGCGTTGATGGCCATCACTTGAGGGAGCTCTCTCACCAGAATTGCCAGGATGAGCAACCCCAGCTGCACAGAAGTGGAAAAATCCATGATTCCTCCTCTGTCCAGCCTGCTGAGGCGGTTTCCTGTGGCTGAGGATTGGCTATTTCCTCTCGTCCATCCAACCAGTGCCAGCACTGATTCGCCGCGGCCTGAACCGGAGGGCAGCTATTGCCTGCGAAGAGTGATACTCAAGGGTTATGACAATGACATGAAGTTTCTACAACTTACGCAAAATTTTGCAGTTTGTCTGCACAACGGGTCGGTGATCATTTCATTGTTTAGTTAAAATATTAACCAGGTCATGGTCATTGCATTAATCGGCATTGCTATAAAGGTCATAGTACTTCTGCAGTGCTGGTTGCAAATTACAATCGTAACAGAAACTTTTTATTACAATCGGCAATGAAAGAAGCAGTGATACCGTGTCTGATTGAGAAGTTCAAGGAGACTACGTGCAGTACCTAAGCGGAAATCTCCCACGCAGTAATTGTCGGCTTGAGTCTCAATGGAATTAAATTTCCCGGAAGTTTGCACAGCGAAGTTGATGCAAAGCTGACGAGCATTGGCTGCTCAAAATGACAGTTTCCGAGGAGCCGTCACTCTTTGGGTCTGCGAAACTCGGACGGTCAGTGCGTCTACTCCTGTATTTTAATTCCAGCACAAAGTTCTACCAGCACAAGGAATTCGACAGATGCTTCAAACCCGTGGCGATGGCGGTTTACATCGATATCTTCGTGCCAGATGGAGAATCTCCACATTGGCTTAGTCTCAGAACATCCCGTTTTGGAAGTTCACAAAGCGCTGGCATCGTCTACAACAATGTAGTCGAGCCAGTGGCACTTACTACACACCCCTAATATTTTTCGAGCGCATTCAGGAATGCAAACCAAAATAAGTACGTTCAGGAGCCGAATTTTTCCTCACGGTTTATTCCATGAGTAGTTCTCTATTGCAAACAGAAATGATAAACAAGACGAACTCCTGGAAATTTTGCGAACTCGCAAATTGTGAAGAAAATGCTACCCTCAACACTAACTGATCACCTCGCGGCATGTTCGTCGACGCCCCAAGTAATCAAATCTTTCAACCCAGTCGAGGTGTGTTAACAAGCCATCGTGGCTAAAACCCTGACGGTTAGGAGCTGCCAACAAAACTAACCTCAGAACCGTGACTACCTTCTCTCTAAGTCTTTTGTTTTTTTCGCAAAAACTACTGGCCGTGCCCCTTCACTACCCTAACAAAGCTCCGATCATGGATTAGTGCACACAAAAGAGGACCAAACCTACACGTCGACGCTTCAATGAAGAGGAAACCAATCAGCCAGTCAAGAAGAGCGCCGCCCGTCATGAGCACAACCCAAAGATGCCGCAGGATACTATGTCTTCTTCACTCGATGGCAGCTACTGCTTCACAACGAGGCAATGATGCAAGACTGGGTCCAATGTGCGACTGTGCTTTTCAAGGGCAGGGGACGACGACCCACCAGGAAGGTCATGCAGCTGCATGATCCTGTAGGTTAGCTATGACCATAGCTGCTGGCTGATGAGTGCAGGGGCTCTCAGGGGGATGAACGAAGATACGAGCGATCGGTCACTGCAGCATCGACTGCAGCTGCAGCAGCAGTATACAGATAGACAGACTGGCTGACCCCCCACAGGCTCTGAATAGACCAAACGATCGAGGACAAGGGGACGGGGTTATTCATTACCAAACAAGGGCTCTGAATACGCCCAGACTCAGCCTGAAACACGCAGGGTGACGCCGCTTCCACAGGCTTCGCACGAGGCAGCTGCGCCTCCGGCCTTGTGGAGCCAGTCCAGCCCATTAAAGCCTCCACGACCGACTTGACCCATGGTGACCTCTCATTACCACCCACGCTGTGGCCATGCCTCGCGACGATCCAGCCCTAACCCACGCACGCAGCCTCACTCTTCCCAAAACCTCACTCCGCCTGAAAAGATGAAAGACCAATCTAGAAGAGACCAACCCCAGGAAAAAAAAACACAACACAACTCATTCTACTTCTTAATTTCTCGAGATTCCGGTCACCAATAGCAAAATCGATTGTGCCTGATTCGTCGCGAAGGTTGTTGTTAATCCGTCGAGCAACGGGTGTCAGAATTCAGCAATTCGTCGAACTAACGCCGAATTCGACACGCTCTGTATTCGACGAGTGGGCGAAAGAAAAACGAGGAAGGAAAGGAGGAGGCTGCTGACGTGATCGTGGCGGGTGCCACGCGGCGCCCTCGTGGCACGGGCAGCATCTCAGCGCGTGCTGAGGTGGACGTGGAAGGGGGGTGGGGTACTTTTTACTTTTTCTTTTTGGGATTGGAGATCCAAACCTACTCCATGGTTGGGGTTCCAATAGGGAGCCGAGCTTGTGCAAGGCCATCAAAGAAGCACTTGCTTTGCCTTTGTCCTTTGGAGCCTAATGATATGGAAGCTCTCTTGTGGGAGCCCAAAAGCATGGCACAGATACAAGATTTTATCATGCTCCCATGGCCTTCATATTCTATGCATATTATGGCTCGCTCGTTTTGTTTCATGATGGTGGATGAATTGGACCCTTGAGAGGAGATGGATGTGATCATCCACCAAAAAAGTACAAAGCTTGGAATGTGCCACCTCTATCTCTACTTTCACTTTTTCTACCATTGTTTTTGGTCCCCACATGTGTAATTGTCTCTTTGTGTTATTGATGTCAAGAATGGATTTGCTACTGATAAGAATTGGTAAAAGAGTGAAAGTCCGTTGTGAAAGGCAGGTGATTTGTCTAGGCTATTTCTTCTTTTTGTAAGCTTTTAAGAAACATTTCTTATATTGTGTCTTGTTGCACAATCCATTGCCTTCTTCTTTATTATTCATTTCCTTCACAAATTTATTTTATTTTACTATTATGATTAAAAATAATAATAAAATGTTTCTAGATGGTTTATTGTACCCAGCTTTCCACACATGGTTTCACATTCACTAACCCAAGTGGACAAAAACATTCAAACCCTAACCAAACCCTGATTCTCTACCAGAACTATTATCATAAGTTTTTTCCCACTTGGGAGGTGTTCAACACTTCCAGAGTCTACTTTCAATTTCAAAAGGGTCATGGCTTCAGCTTGGATTCCTTGGGTAAAGTCATTTTTCTATTTCCTGGAACCAGTGTGTTTGAATTAACAGTACATTATATCCATAAACATGAGAAATCCATTTATTTTAGCTATTTATTTATCATTCTTTTAATGCATTACTTAGGGTCACATTTCACATCACTCAATCCAACATGATCTCTATAGTGGGTTATGGAGGAGTAAGATCATCCAAGGACAACTTGATTGCATTGACAAGTTGTTTTCATCTAAACCAAGTGAAGTTGATGTCAAAATTTCCATCCACTTTAGTTAATGTTTTACCTTTTTTTTCTTTTTCTTTTTCTTTTTTCTCCCCCTTTATTACATCCATTCTAACTACAAATTACATGTATCTATTGGTATCAAATAACTTCTATATCAAAGGGTACATCATGTTTACAATAAGGCCATACCAATATTTATCATCACCTTTTATTAATGAGGGCACTTGGTTATTTTAATTGCTGTCTTATCACCATATCAAGTAGCCCTTTTGACCACCTTTCATAAGATTGCATTCTCATCCAAATTGATCATCCACATTCATCTGTGTGTGTGTGGAAGAAAATAATTTAGTGTGGAGAGAATAGGATTTATGCCATTGAGAATAGTTGGTTGGTAATGTTGGTTAACTAACAAGATAGTTACAACCTAAAATGAATTTAAGAATCATGTTCAAAATCATGTAAAGATCATGCCTTTTATGAAGGTGGAATGTTTTTACTGATTTAAATAATAAAAGGTACCATGGAAAGAAAATTACATGTGAAATAGAAGTAAAAACAATAACATAAATTTCAACCTTGATATATATTTTGAGAATTTGAAACACTGATTTAAAAAGAAGCACTTCCATGTTATAAATATGGGATATTCAATACCATTTTTAATATGTGTATTTCTTATACAACATACAACTTTTTACATATGAATATACCAACAACATCTTCATATTTATTTTTCCTATTTTAAGCTGTTTTGCTGAGCAATCTTTAGTCACAAAGTGAAGAAGATTGAATTTCACACTTGAGACATTTTTATTAGTGTGTTTCTATGGATGTATGTATATAATCAAAATCCATCATTATGACTTTGACCTAACAAAAGTCCCCAATATTTTTGGATTCATTATAAATAATTTTAAAATAGAATTATTTGCTTAAATGACACATAGTTAGATATCATTCTGGTGTATCTAAAAATATCAAAGATGAATATGATTGCCATATGCTCCACATTTTTCAAACCTTATAAAATTGAATATTTATATATTTATGAATAGCATGTTACCAAACCATATGGTGTCAACAAAACTAGCTAAAAAGGCTTGATTTTACCTAGAAAATTCAAATGACTGACCATTAGTATAACCTAAATCTTGTTCAAATGAGTTCAAATTTACCCATACATATATATATATATATATATATATGCGTCCTTTAAACTTTTTCCACAATTGCCTCTATTATTCTGCAAAGTTCTAAATCAAGGTAAAAAATCCGTTTTACACTTTATCATTAAAGGCTTTATGTCTGCATAAATATGCATATTTACATGAGTTGGGATTGATTCATCAAGTTTTTATTATTTATTTTTTTATTTTATTTTATTTTCAAATGCTTTATTTTTTGGACCATACGTCACCCACCTTCATCAAAGCTTCTAAGCGGATTTGTGCAGGCATTGAGTGGACAGAAAAAAGGGACATATCTGTCCTTAGCTAACTGACAAAGTACGTGGGAGGATAGATGGATGTGCATGGTAATGGATGAGTGGATGAATACTTGCAGAGATGAGTTGGCTAAATGGATTCCTTCAACTAAGATATGAGTTGAGTTGACTACTTTGATCATTCCCACAAACAGGACCTTAAATAATACCCTAAACTATATCTCCAAATCCTAATCTATTTCATAATCTTAATTCTTAATTTCAACCTTGAAATTCAAGCCATACAAGCAATGCAAAATTTTGTGAACGGCTTAAATTACAACACATAAATATTTCCAACCAAAATATTCTTTGTTAATAAAAATTGTGCAGTTTATGAAGTCCATTGAACATGTGAAAGAATATACTCAAACCTACAATCACATACACGTTAAAAAAATTGTGTAATTTGGTATTCAGTTATACATGATATTATTATTTTGTGTAGTTATAAACTTTATGAAGCAACAGCATAAAGTGTGAATATATATATATATATATATATATATTCTTAAAGTGTTCAACTATATGTACATACATACATACATACAAACATATATTTAAAGCAGCAGTCCATAATATTATGACCAGAAACAAGAACTTTTATTTGTTTGTATAAACATTCCTTTGATAATTACAAGTAAAAAAAATGTATATGATTTATCTGATAACACTTTTTCTAATTAAAGTTTAAACAAATAAACACACAATACAAATTTTAAAACAACAACATTTTAAAAACAAGATCAGGAGAAAAACATGACTTACATTGTAAAAAAGAACAACATAAACCATCTAACAACAAGCCCATTTACATAAACAAAATACAGTAAAACCAAACTGAAATTCACAATCTAAATCAGTGCTTCAAAACCTACTAACATAAGCAAAATTCCTGGTTTCTCTGGGCTAACTTGACCATGAGTAAAGAAATAAGCTACTTAAAAATACAAGAATAAAGATTACACTTACGTTCAATTCATATTGTCATACCAATACATCTACTTTGAAATGTTTAATTTTGAACACATTTTTATTTTAATTCTCTCTCTCTCTCTCTATATATATATATATACATACATACAAAATAGAAAGTGATTTATTTTTTTAATATATAAATTGGAATAATTGGTGTTCAATAAATTTAAAAAAAAACTCTAAGATAATAATGGGAAGGTAAGCAGTTAAGATTGAGAGGCAGAGCTTTAGCCCAAAGGACTGATCTGCTCTCAGAGTCCTTTCTTATTTGTTGCCAGTCTTCACCGGGTTTCCAAGGCTTCTAGTTTCATCCATCCCCATGGATGCACTCTTCTGCGGTAATATTCTCATCCATATGACATGGATGACCTTCGTATTCTGACACCAATTTGGGTTCATGTGCCACAGTTCTTCATTTTTAAACCATAAAAATAAATGACTAATTTCCAAAATAAAACATGTAAGTACAAAAAGGATTGGCATGTGGGCACCATGCATGACCATTTAAAATAAATATTAGATTTTTATTTGATGATTTTAAGTGGGAAATAAATAAATATATATATATATATATATATATATATAAAATTAAAAGTATAAGTTTAATTATTTTGAGAATATTTATTAGAATAAACTTGAAAACTTGCTCTATGTTGGATCAATATTAGTATGTCACCAAAATAAAAAATTTACATTACTTAGATACATAATATTTTAAAAATATTTAGATTAAATTTATTACTATTATAACTATAATATATATTAGAATATTTTATTAGAATATATATTAGAATGTTAGAATATTTTATTTGAGTATATATTAGAATGTTAGAATATTTTATTTTATTTCAAATGCTTGATTTTTTGAACCATACGTCACCCACCGTCATCAAAGCTTCTAAGAGGATTTGTGCAGGCATTGAATGGACAGAAAAATTATTTAGATTAAATTTATTACTATTAAAACTATAATATATATTAGTATCAATAAGGTTTGTTACCTATTAAGAAAAATTGTAATATTGAATATTAATAGTGACAAGGACATGCTTTTATGGACTTGGCAACAATTCAAGACACATATTGACATAAAACATTTAATATTCTTTTTATTAACATAAATTTTAATTTAAGTAGAATTGCCTTTTCCATACTAACATCATTTTTTATGAAGATTTTCTTGTTATAAATTATGTAAGTTTAAAATTTGATCTATTTGTAATAAATTATATCTTTTATTTTTTTCCTATATCTATTTTATTTTAATTTGTCACTATAAGTCAATTATATATGTATAGCAATAACTTCAAAAAAAAAAAAAATCTTTATAAATATCCAATAACAATTGATAAATATTTTTAAAAGCATTAGAAGTCTTACGAAGTTTTGGAAATTATTCAATCTATAATATCTTCTACCTTTTAAATATCTATCTTTAAAAAACTATTTAAAATTATATATATATATATATATATATATATACATATATCTCTAAAAATCTAATCAAATTATATAAAATATACAAGATTTTATCTTGACATACAATCTTGTATTTTAAAGTTTTTATAATATATAAAATTTTTATTATTTATACTCTTTTATATTCTTATAATAGATAATTTTCTATAATTTTTTTAATCATATGTTCAAAATAATATATAAAGTATTTGTAAGACCAAAAGACATAACAATAAATAAAAAACTTTTGTATCTAATTTGGAATGTAATATTTTATTCATCTTTTTTTAATACTTATTAGATTGCATATTCTTCAAAGATATATATTAATATAGATTTTAGCTTTATTTAATTATTTAAAGATCTAAATATTAGAAATAAATAATAAAGATTTTTCATTCTCAAAATTTAAAGTCCAAGACCAAGTAAGTAATATATAAGCTTTATTTGAATATAATAGAAACTTTTTTATAAGGATTAGAAAATTTATTAAACTTTATAAATGATTTTACAAGGACCAAGCCTCCCTAAGAATAAAGAATAAGATAGAAGTAAAAGAGAAATTAGTCCAAGCCCAAATCATATTCCAACACAACCCTCAAGATTCTTTAGTCCAACATATATTAAAAACTGCTCAACAAAATTTGGTGAAGTTTGAAGATTTAAAGCAAGACAACATCAAGGTGAGAGCTTGAATACATTGAAAGAATCCATGTGATAAATATACTAAGAAATTTTTTAAAACAATTAAGGAGCGACACTCACAATCCAAAATTATAGAGATCATTGATAGCCAAGGATTTAAAGTACAATGGCAAAGACATATTGAAAAAGCATGCTAAGAATTTTATTTCATTTATATTTCAATCCTCTTGATATATAAGATAGAAGAGAAGTCATGACCACTATCTTAAGTAATATTCAATCCAAGGTCTACTCTTGTATGAATTCAAACTTCACCCAACCTATTACAAAAAAACAAATTCAAGGTAGTAATGAAAGACATGGCTCTAGAAAAAGCACATGGGTCGGATGATATAAGGGTTGAATTTTTTAAATACTATTGAGACTACATTGGCAAGGACTATAAAAATATAATAAACCTTGCTCTAATACAAGATTACTTCTTCCACAATCTAATAAGAAGAACCATTGTATTGCTTTTTAAGAATGGAGATAAAAAGCTTTTAAATAATTGAAGACCTATTACTTTTTTAAATACCTCTTATAAAATTTATGCTAAAATGTTATAAAAATGGCTTAAAAAAGACCTCTTGGAAATTAAAAATCTTGATTAAATAATATTTTTTTCTCTCAAGTATATTTTAGACAATATCTTAATTACACAAAAAATAATTTATTAAGCTAAGCAATCTAAACAATCTCTATTGCTTCTCAAATTATATTTTTCAAAAGCTTTTAATAAGATTTCTTAGCCATTCCTATTTTTAGCCATTCCTATTTCTTAGCCATTCCTATTTCTAGCTATGGAATCCAATAAGAATTTTAAAAAATAATTCAACTGATATTTAATGGACTAAAAGTAATAATATATATAAATAGAAATTTAATAAATTAATTTTTACTCTCTAAAAGAATACAATAAGATTGTCTCCTAGCTTTCTATCTTTTTTTATTATTGGTAAATTTCTTAATATAACCTTTTAAAAAGAAATCATTGTAGGAAAAATTCACAACATCTCTTTGTTTGGTGGCGACTCATAATAAACAATCAACCAATATATAGATGATTCCATATTCACTTTGAAAGGTGATGAAGTCTTTGTATTACAAGTAATAAATATTCTTCAATAATTTAGTCTTTCCTTTGGACTTGACATCAACTTGTCAAAATCTTTTGCATATTGGCAAAATCAAGCAACTTCCAAATCTTCATGGACTAATAACTTTGGATGGTCATAAGCAAGTGGAAATGATTTATTAAAAATATTAGATACAACCTGACCATCTAAGATGTAAAAAAATTCTTAATAGAAAGGATTAAGAAAAAACTTGATTGTTGGTGCATTGCAAAAATATATGTGGTTGAAAGGGTCACTATAGTCACTGGCATCATTTTTTCTTTTATCTATTTTTTTATATCAATTTAGAGCGGATTCCAAAAGGCTATTTGAAAAATAAGATCCCTTGCCATGAATTTTCTATGGAAAAATACACAAGGTTTCACCTATGCAAAGGTGGCTTAAAAAATATATTATAAACTACTAAAATAGAGAGGCTTATGACTTGTAGACCCAAATAAAGTTCTAACAACTCTTCTAGCTAAATAGGTGATCCAAACATTCCATCTAAGGGACTCAAATTTCAAGAAATTTTTAAAATATTTTAAAAGTCAAATCTCAAGTTAATATTATCTTCTTCCAAAGCCTTTGGAAAATGGAGTCTTGATTGTACTTAGACTTTGTTATTCAATTACAAATGGAGCAAAGACTCAAAAACTTAATTGGATATAGATCAAGCTTGGTCAAAAATGATTTTTCATTTTAAATTCAATGATTCAAAATCATTCTTTTAAACAATATATATATAAGAATTTTTTTAAAATTAATATATACATCATTTCAACAAGAATAGCAAAACTATACAAAAAAAAACAATACAAAGAATTAAAGATGTATATAATCATATAACAGAGTATTTTGTGCCATTTTAAAAGGCTATTATAAGATTTGATTTAAATTAGAATAAATATTATCTTTAGAAATATTTATAACAAAGATATCCAAGACCTTGGAGGTGCATTTTTTACAGCAAATTAAAATCTCTACAACCAAATGATTGAATTGGATTCTATAGTACAATTAAAATATTATTACTATATTATATTTTTCAATTGAATATTTTCAACCTTTATATCAATTTCAATAGTTAGTTAATTATGCCTAGATTGTTAAAAATTAAAATGTATATAGTTGAAAAGCAAACAAGACTCTTCATCCTAGATGACAAACTATCTTTTATTCAAAATTCAAGTCTTCTTCACTTGCCTAAGTCAAATAAAAAAGGAACTCAAGATTATGCAGAAGTAATAAGAGTGGTCATTAAAATAAAAGCTACAAATGAATTTGATGAAGATGCTAGATTTTCTTTTAGCATAGTTATATAAAAAATCTTTGACCTACACGAATATTGTTAAAAAAAAATTTAATATTATGGCTTACATTGCCAAATTTGGTTGACAATTCTTGCAAAAAAAATCATAAAGCTTGGAATTTAGCCATAATGAAATGGAATGGAAAATTTGATGAAAATTATAATTTAATAATTTTTAAGATTTAGATTGATAAATACTAAATCTACTATTTATAGAACTTGAATATCAAACTATGTGTGGTCACTAACCTCAAATCATAAATAGAACTTTGGACAAGTTCTTCCAATTCAATCCTCCTACTTCTTTTTATTATATCTAGAATTGCTTCTTATGGTGGAATCTTCAATTTTCTATTATTGATATTTATTTAGAATTCCATCAAGTTGCCATTTTATATTCAAATAGTCTTCATCAAGCTAAAAATCTCTTTTTAGGACCTATGACTCCTCTCACTAAAGAAGAAACAATAGCCACATATCACATTCTATTATATTATAGCTCTATTTGGGATTTCTTCTACATTTATTTTTTGAATTTTTAAAGATACATTCTTTATTATAACAATGATTTTTTAAAATCCAACATTTAGATTGGATTATATAAATTAGGATCAAATCAATTTTTAGAAGTGGAATTTCAACTCACATTAAAATATATCAATATCAAAGAAAAAAATGATATTTTTTTATCTTGTCCCATGGAAATAAATTTTTTTTGAATAGTCTTTCAATCTGAAATTCTCTACTATGATGAAAAAAACTATTGCTTAAATAAGACTTAAAAGACAATAAAAATTAAATAATAGGATTCTTAAAAATTGTTAGAATTGTTTCAAAAATAAAACCAATAAGAAAAAAAATATTTAGAATTTATTTCTTCTATAGTCCAGTTAAAAAATTGAATTTTTTTCTTTAATCTTATTCTTAGATTATAAGAGATGAATTTATGACATACTTTGCCAAACTTGATAAAAAGCTACTCTAAAGTTATAGTGTTAAGGGCATGAATCAATAAAAGGTCAAAATATCAATACACTCTTATATTACTCAAAAGAATAGAAAATCATTCAAAGATGGAATAATATTGAAACTAGAATGGCTATTATCAAAGACAACAAGACTAGAGACTCTTGAAACAAGATTAAGAACAAGAAAGGCATTAACAACAATGAATAAGGCTTCACTCTTATCTCTATATATACTATCTATCTAAGAGCTTTATGGCGGCATTCTATAAGACCTCCAATATGTGTCCAATTTGCAAGACATGTGTCAAACTTACAAAACAAGTTTCCTACATGTGCACCACGTACTTAGCTTGTTCCACAAGCTACCAACATGTGCAACATGTGGCTAGTTTCTTGGCCAAGTTTCTAACCTACTAATCATCTATAAACATGTATAAAGATGAATCCGTGTCTATAAAGCTTCTAAGAAGCTTTTCTCTAAGATATTATCAAATTAACCTACTTCTATCTACTTCTATCTATTCACATTAACTAGATAATTATTGAGGTAAATCTTATGTCCATGATATATAGCTCTACTTTTAATTTAGTGGTACATAAATGGAATTTTTTTTTGGATTAAGACTTCTCTTTTAATTATAAAGATACTTGAACCAACCCTTATTCTCATAAAAATATTATATTTATTTGGCTTATATGGCACAAAGATATAGTGATTAATACTTGGAGAAAAAAAATCAATTATAATATTGATATATAATGTGTTATATATCAATCTCAAATACCTAAATTAATTCTCCATTGGTTTTGAAAATATCACCAATCTTGTTATATTTGGAATTAAGCCACCTTTCTTTTATATAAATTTACATCCAATTCTTGGAATTGAAATTTTTGAAAATCCCTCATTTGATAACAAGTTAATTTTTTTGTAATTCTTCTTTCTATCTTCAAATATTTTTATAAGATCTAATTATTATTAAAGGATCTCTACATATAGACTATTTGGATCTAGAGAAAAAAAATTGTCTTTAAAAATGAAATATGGTATATATTCTAGATTAGAAGCTTGATTTGAAAAGGCCTTATCAAAATGGACAAATTTGTTGAAAATTTGTCAAAAAGAAGTTAAAAATAAATCCACAACATACATCTTTCCTTCTCAAGAGATAGAATGATTAAATACATACTAAGTTTTAGAACTAACAACATAATTAAATGGAATTTTAAAGTACTTTAATATAATATGAATATTTATAAAAGTATAAATAAGCTCAATTTAATAGCTGCTCCATGTTTTTAGTACTCTTAATTCGGCCTCTAGATATAAGGAGTTAGATAGTTTGTTATATATTTTCTATTCCATTAATACATTGAATATATTCTATTTTTGTTTGAAAAAAAACTATAAATATAAATTTAAAAAAATACATCTAATTAAAATCATATGCTAAAAAAGAAGTTATGCTTATTTGGCTCATATATCATAGAAGTCTTGCTATTAGTATATAGAGAGCACAGATCAACAAAGACACTTTACCATTGTATTTACTTTGAAATTTAAACCTCCTCAAAATAGTGCTTCACAGATTTTAAAAATATCTCCAAATTGAAAAAATATAGAATTGGATTACCTCAATAATGCACAAATTAGTCACCAATCCCAAAAGAATTGGCTTGTAGCAAGCATTTTCATGGAAATAAACCATTTTTGCAAAAGCTATCTCTTCTAAATTCAATGAGTTCAAAATAATATAGTCTATATTATAAAGTATATGCTTATGGATAATTTAGAGGCAATGCAATGACTTCACATTCAATAGAGAAATTTGAAATGAGAATTAAGTCAAAATAGAAATCTATTCCAACTTCCTTAACTATGGTAAAATGACTTGGAAACTCAATTTAGACAAATTAGATAAAGAAGTTGACAATAATAAAGCTTTACTTTGCCGTTGGGACAAAATATGGATGGCCAATTTATTTATTTATTCATTCATTCATTCACATAGAAGAGTGGCAAATTTATAAGAAAATTTGAATATCACATATAATTATTTATAATATTCTTGTTAATATTCTTATTAATATATTTTTAAAAAAGATATTATAAATATTATTAAAAATTTGAATATCATATATAATTATTTATAATATTCTTATTTATATTCTTGTTAATATTCTTATTAATATATTTTTAAAAAAGATATTATAAATATTATTAAAAATTTGAGTATCATATATAATTATTTAAAAATTTATAATATCAAAAAAATTATAATATTATTGTTAATATGTTTTTTTAAAAAAAGAATCTAATTTTTTTAGAATAGATTTCAAATTGGTCCAAATGATAGTTGATATCTTTCTTAAAGGTCAATTGTCCAATTATAAAAATAGTATTTAAGAAATATATTTTACTCCTAAAAAATTCAAAATATTTTTTGTTCTAATAAGGATATTTATATAAATTGAGAAAGATGAATATTTATTTGTCAATAAGAATTAGTCATCTATAAATTTATATTTAAAAATAATTTTTTAAAAAAAGATATTTTCAAATTAAAATTATTTAGTTAAAAAAAACACATAGAGACTTCAGAATTTAATAAGAAAAAATTAAAAATTATATGACTTTTAGAATTTAAAAAAATATGTATTTTAAAAAAATCAAAAAAATCTATAAGATCTTTATAAGATGGTATTATATACAAATATTATTTTATGGTATCTATAATAGATAAATAATTCATTAAATAATTTGTTGATATATCTTTTTTTGTTAATTCTTCCTAATGCTGCTTGTGATAGTAACTAAAGTTGATATATTGTAAGTGTCCTTTCTATTATTTTTTTGTATATGTAAATTTAATGATATTTTGTGTTTTTAAATTTTTTTCACTACATATAACAATCATAAACTGCTAAGATATTTTATATAAAAAAGAAGATAATACAATAAAAAAGAAAAATATAAGAAAAAAATATAGAATAATTTTTTTTAAACATCTAAATTATTTTAATGCTTTTAAGAAAAAATCATAATTTACTTTTTATCAAGAAATTTTAAGCTCTAATATTATAAATATTAATCTTGTCAAATTTTTAAGGATGTAAATTTCTAAAGAATTTTGAAAAGAGAATATGTGCATGTATAATTTTAAAAAAAAAAAGAACAATGCTAAAAAGATGTTTAAAATAAAATAAGATAAAATAAAAATAAATATTAATAAATAAAAAGAAACTAAAAAGTCTTAAATAAATATTAGAATATATAAAAAATATTGATAAGATTAAAGATGGCATCAATCTTACCTCTATATATTATTAATAATAAAAAGATTATATGTAAGCTTCTTAAGAACCACAAGGCTTGTTGGAACATTGCCCAACTTGAAAGATACTTCAATTATAGCCTATTGCAAGTAGCAACCTCATAGATTCATTGCTATAGTTACATGGCAGACTTAAAGATCTACTCTATATTTAAAAAACTTTCTTGATATTTCTTTAAGAAAATATTTTTTAATTAATATATTTCTATCTAATTTTCTTATATCTACTTACTTAAGTAGTACAAATATTTGTAATATGTATTATAAAAATAAAATAAAATAAAAATACATAATCAATCTAAAAATAATTTAATAAGTACTAAATTTTAGAAATTTAAGTTTTAAAAATTAATATATTTTATTCAAATATCAAAGTTTATTTATATTTTGTAATTAATATTGGTAATTTAATTCTATGATTAAAAAAAATTCTTAAAATATACTAAACTTTTTTATATTTTTAGTGATTTTATATTTATATGTACAATCTTATATACAATTTTTACTTTATTTTTATTTAACAAATGATAAAATGATATATAATTATTTTTAGTTATTTTTAGATGTATATGTGTAAAAATTATTAATTTTTACTTGCTTTTGGAGTTTTTGTTGGATACATATAAATATTCTGATTTTTTAACTTTATGCTTGTCACATATACATGGTAAGTTAAACAACAAATCTATCTATCCATATATATATATATATATATATATAAATATTCTAAAATATAAAAGTTTTATTTTAAAATGCATTATAAAAGAATAAAGAGAAATTTTAATATATATATATATATATATATATATATATAAATATATAGAAAGCATACTTGAGCTATGATTTTTTATTTTTTATTTTTTTATTTTTTAATATAATATAATGTTAGAAATTTAAAGGATTGCTTTTTAAATAATTTTAAATTTGTTATAAGATACCATGTTTTTGGTGGATTTTAAATTTTGGTATTATTTGGATTTCTGAATTATTTCTTTATGGTTAATAATGTTTTTAATCTTTTTAAAATCTATTTGTATACTTTAACAGTATATATAATCATATTTATTGACATTTGGTGGATTATACTGAGGATTTTATACAAAGTATTTTTTAGATCATTTTCACATGAATGGTTTTTATTTAATTTATACAATTAAAAAGTAATTGTAAGTAATATTTTTAATTTCCCTCTAAAAATAATTAAAATTAATTTCTTACTATATAAATGTGTATATTAAACATCTATAATTGGTAGAAATGGAAAATTTGTTTGATAAAATAAAAGTACAAAAATAAATATTTAAGCTTACCATAGTGCATTAAAAAAATGATTCAGCAAATTTAAAAGACAATATTTACAGAAAAAAAGAAAAAAAAAAGATTGGACAAAATAGAATTTGAAACTAGTTTTATATATGATTTCAGGAGGATAAAGTTAAAACCTTTAAAAGAATCTAAACATTGCTGTACATTATCATTTTTTTGTAATAAATTATGCATAGTATTTTAGTAATATGCTATATAATACAATTTTATAAGAAAATAACCACTATTGTGTTTTATTATTTTGTTGCACTTTTATAAAAGTGTCATACTATAATATTGAATTATATGATATGGTGGTAAATAGAGATATTTGGAAGCTATGATATTATATTTAAAAATTCAAAATACTAGTAATCTTAGAAAATAACCATAAAAAATAAAAGTAATGATAAAAGTCAATAGATAAAAAATAAAAACAAGCTTGGTATGCTAAAAAATTCTATTATAAAGTTTAAAGTATTATCATTTTTAAGAAGATAAAAAAAAAGATTGTAGAAAGAAGTGTTTAATTTCTAATGAGTTAATTATCATTTAAATTATCTATCTTAATATAATTTTTAAATTTAGGGTGGATAATCTAATTATGTATATTAAACAAAAGAAAAAATTTATAATATTAATATGCAAAAATATAGAGCTATTAATTTAAATATAAAAAATAATGGTACTATTTTAAACTGGTATAAATTTACTTAAATTTAATGCATTATATATTATATATTTTTATATTTTTTAAATTTTATATTTTAGTCACTCAAATATAATATAAGTTCCTTCTTTATTTTAAATATTTTAAAGTCTTATTATAGACAATTTTTATTTATTTTAAAATTATAAAATGGATTTTAATTAATCTTTTTTAAATTTTTATTAAAAATAATAAAAAGATTTTAAAGACACTTCATTAAATTTTTTTTATAATATAAAATATAAATTTATTTTATTTTCTATATAATTAAAATTATTTTAAATTTTAATATAATAAAAGTTATTTTTAAAAATATTTTATTTTATTTTTGTTCTTAAGTTTTGTTAAATAGAAAGTAATATAAATATGTAAATTAATTTCTTAAATCCAAGTCTAAAGTTTTATAAATAATTTATAAAATCATTTATCTAAATATTATGGTTATAATATATTTTTGTAAATATATATATATATATATATATATATATAGCTACTTTAAATCAAAGTCTATTTTTTTATTACTGTGATTCTTAAAAAATTAAATTGAGTACTTTTATATTTTAATTTATATATTTTAATGTATCTTAATTGTTAGAATTAAGATTACAATATCATCTTGGAAAATAGTGACAATTACTAGTTTGGCAAGACTTGTAGTATCACAATATTCTAGCATCATAATTGGCCTAAGAAGACTCAAATTTTCTACTTCAATACTTAATTTGGATAAGACCTTGCCTCAAGCACAAAATTTAGAAGGCTATTGACACTACAAGTAAAAAAAAGTTAATTTAAACTAACAACTTAGGCCACATTGAGGTAGTTTCAATTTTGTTTGATTGGAGGTTGAATTAGATAAAACCTTTTCTGTGATATGGATAAAGTACCTACTTTTTAGATGGATAGTGCCAATTTATAAAAAGATATTGTATAAATATCCAATATTAAATTAAAAATTGAGACTAAAAAATATGATTTAAATAGAATAACAAAATTTTAATATATTATAAGATATTATTTTATCTTAATTAAATAAAGTCTAATCTTATTTTATAATATTCTAAAGTTTTTTAATAGCTCCTAAAATTTAATATAAATTAGAATAAGAATGATATTAGAATAAATAAATTATAATTTTTTATAAATTTTAATTTCTAAAATTTTAAATTAAAAAATATTATTTTTATTACTTAAAAATATTTAAATCATAATTTTTTATTTTATTTATTAAAAATATAAATAGCTTATTGAATACTTAATATAAATAATAAATAATAAATATCAATTTGTTTTTCTAAGTTATTTTTAATGATCTTTATTTAAATTTTTTTTAAATATATAATTATATTTTATCTATATAATTACATTAAAAATCTTAATATATATAAAGATAGGTAATACAATTTATATATATATATATATATATATATATATAGGCAATAAAATAGAAGAATATCAAACATATGCAAAAATTTATAATATGTGAGTGATTATTTCATGTCATATAAATAGAGTAAAGAATATTCATGAATATAATATTCATGATACATATATTAAATTTTAAGAAAAAAAAAAAAAAAAAAAAAAAAAAAATCTTTACTATTTTTTTGATAATAGAAAAGCTTGTGGTCTACAAATGTAAGAACCAAAAATTACATATAAAAGTTTAAACAATATACACAAATACATTGACAAGAACAATGAATTTATGGATTTTAGTATATGGATTTATATTTGTAAATGCTTTCAATACAATTGAATTCAATGTAAATTTATTTATAGACTTGTCTTGCATTTGATCCATTTTTTTTTTTAATATCAATTGCAACAACATATTCTTACTCTCAAAAATCTATTTCTTGTCACACCACATACCTTTACACCATTATAGATAACTTGTCGTATGTAGCAAACATAACAAAATTCAACAATCTTCACTTAAAAGAGCTAAATAAATATCAATGGTGATTTATTTAACTAGAGACTGGGCAAAGTGAAACACCAACAAAGAAACTTGTTTTGAAAGTTGCAATGATCAAATATATATATATATATATATATATATATTTATTTATTCATTGGAAACATGATTGACTTAGCAAACATCTCCAAGTGTTTTCTACTTTGTGATTTGGAAACATCAGAGTAAAACCTCCATATATGTAAAGGTTCAAATAAAATTCTTCCAAACTCAAGTTCAATTCTACAAATGTTTCACCTGCACTGAATGGAGTCTCGACTAATGGCAGGACATATTCCTCGAGTTTATCTCATTCCTGACTTATTTTATTTATATATATATATATATATATATAGACAAAGGAGAAAGTGAGATGAATTGAAAACACACATGCACATTTGCGTAGTGCATGAAGCGGAGTGCAGACTCAAGCATGATCGAACAAGTTCGATCAGCGTCGACTAGGAGACAGTCATGGATTCCAGTCAACAAGGATGAGTCACTCGATCAGCAAAAACACAAAAGGACGAAATCTTACGCTGCTTTCGAATGCCAGTGCCACCAGGTCTAGCGCAATGCTTCCTATCATGTACCTGATTATGTGTGCAATGTAACAGCTCGGAGCAGCTCTCAAGAGGCAAGATCGACGAGTGAAAGACAGCATCGTTACTCACTGTAGAGGAGTGATCGACCATGTGGGCATCATCGTGTCGATGCTGTGATGATTCATGGTCTCTGAGAGTGCCTGGACCCTCACTCGCTGCCACCGATGAACCCCAGGGACGAATGGACTGGAGCCGCGGCAGATCGGATGAGATATCAGTCGCACAAGCGAGGAGTCGAAATTCAACGAAGAACCGTGTCTGCCATGCCATCTGTTACGCAAGAACTGGAGGGTACTACTCCTCAGCAGCACCACGTTGAGCAGGATTCACCATGATGAGAAAGTAGACCTTCGCAGGCGTGTTGTTTGATTATGAACCAGGTCACCGCGGGATCGTTCAAGTGTGTGAGGAGCAAATGCCAAGCATGTGGTGGGGTACATCATGTTGGAACTAAATATACTAGGTCAGTGTTCTCGGAGTCATACCCTAGTCTTCACGACGAGCTGCAGCATCGGCGTCTAGGGTGCTGCATGGGCAAGATCCTGATAGTCTAGGTAGACTTCCCTCTCTGCAGGAAAAGACGAACATTACAAAACCATGAAAAGAGATGGGGTATCGTTGACCCAGCTGCACGAACCGCCGGCCGTGAAAGACGATGTACTGCGAGGAAACGAAACAACGACACTGCTATGAAATGCTAGACTGCAAGTCCGAAAGAGCCACCATCGTAGTACTCCATCGAGTTCACCAAATCTTATACACATAGGTTTATATATATATATATATATATATGTATATATGAAAGTAGTGCATGGCAATCAGTATAGAGGCGCAAACTTGCTGCAGATTGGCGAAAGTCTTCGATTCGCAGGGGTTCTCCACGAACCACGCGTGCAGTGCGATGCGTTTCAGATTCACATGCATCCGCCCATCGCCTCAGTGCACTTGACAGGCCTCGGTTTCCTTATCACTCATGAGTTTGCACCTTTTGCAAGAGACTGGTCACTGAAGCGAGAAGCTGCATGCAGGACCGGATATATCTAGATTGTGGGCACAGTTAGTCAAGGATTGTGCCTACTGAGGTTGAGCAGAAGCTCCGACCCCAGTGCCGCAGACCCACCCGCCGGCACCTCCTGCCTGTTTTGCGTAGCAAGTTTTTGTGGACTTTCATCTTCTTTGTTTCGAAGTTTCATAAACTGGGTGTTCAGATTGAGAGGTGGAATCCATTGTTTACATCCTTTCATGTGGAAATCTATGAGCTTTTCATAATATCATGACATGGCATGTATCTCATCATTCTGTTTTTTCTTTTTTCTTTTTTTATCTTCTTTTTTCTGGCCAAGGTTTGCCCTCATTATAAATAAACCCACTTGATTTTCTTAATGAATTGTAACTTCCATATCAGAGTGTAGTGTTAATTTTTAAGGTTGAAAAACCAGTTTAGGGTTAAGAATGAAATGATGTGCAAATGGTGATGTGAGGTTTTCATTTTTTTTGCTTTTTTGTGTACTAGTTTTGAGGAGGTTCCTGTTGGGGTGTTTTTATTTACGGACCATTTCATACACACTTGCATGCTCCCAATATTCATATGATTATTTATTTTCTCATTATTTACTTTTTCATTGTTGGTCCTTGTCTCTTGTTGAGTTTTCATCTGTCACCAACTTGTCTTATTTCCTCTTAATCAACAATCAAAGTATAGATTACAAATAAATTGTTGAATTCTAAAAATTTATAAAGTGAAATCAATCATTTAAAATACTATTAATTCATTCAAATATAGAATTGGACACATTCCTTACATACAATTATCAAAGATTAAAAATACCTGGAATGTGCCCAATTTTATATACAGTACACCAAGTTTGAATCATGAGCATAATTTTTTTTTATTTTTGAAAATAGACTATTAAAATTTAATCACAAATGTAATTGAAACTTTCTCATCAATGAAGATTTAGCACAATAATCATATTTTATCAATTATATACTTGAATTTCGATTAGCTTAGTATAACATGGCCAACTTGCTTTATATTGTAAGCCTACCAATTCACTAAACATATAAGCTGGCACAAAAAGTTACACGCTTTATGTAAATTATACTTTGAGGTCCAACAGAATCTGAACACTACCATCAAATAATTATAAATAAATCAATCATTTTACATTTTTATAAGAATATCATCACTCATCTACCCAATGATAGAAATTTGTTTTCCACTTGAAAATTTAGTTGTATCCACATTAATACAAAATTCCCTAATAATCTTGGTATTTTTCTCAACAAAAAGTAAAGGAAAAAAAGAAAAAGAAAAACACTGCCCTTTATTATTTTTTATTTCCATTACAAGTTTTTTAAAGCAAAAACAGAAAGTACACTCATCCATGTTATCTCTCACCACTACACACTATACAAAGCATCGGCAAAATTTACATTAAACTTTTATTTTAAATGCTGTACAGTTCTTCTTTTTCGTGCTTTATAGAACAAGGCAATGTTCGAAGACCATCCTTGGAAGGGGGTCTTCGTCCAAAGAGAAAATTAGGGTTTCGAGATTAGGGTTTGAGGATAAGTTCGAGACTTGTGACGAGAGAACGGTTTCCGAAACTAGTTGTCAAATTCCACCAACAACCCGAATAATAAATCGAAAACCGAGAATGCTGTAGAAATTAGCGGCGAGTGGTTGGTGGTAGTTGCGTCGCAGCGATGGCTTCAGACGATGTGTTGGACTCGTTGACAGGGCGCTCAAACCCTAATCCTTCCGAACTGATGCCGAGCTCACTATATTTTCGCGACGAAAACGAGGCGCACGGGAGACACAACTGGCAAGCACCACCGAAAAGAGATGGCGACGACGGAGGAGGATTCAGTGAACCCCACCATCAGCGGAGACATTCGCGGACTGGTGCCGAATCCGACCTGTTTCGCATCCTCTCGCCTGTGCGTTGGTCTCCACAGAGGTATCTGTCTGATTAATATTCTTTTGTATTGTTTTCTTCTTCTTTTTTCTTCTTTTATTTTATCTTTCCTGTTTCTTTCTTCTCAACATCTATGTCCCAGTAGCAGTGCATGATGGGCAGTAGATACCCTGTAAAATTGCCTAGAAAAACTGGATGTCACCGCACCTGATGCTTGATCCGGATTCCAGTTCTGCTCGTGCCGGGTGGCCAAGCTACAGAAGGACCCGGTCCTACTGATGATGATTTTGCCAAATTTAGCCGTGATTGGATCGGGAACCTTCAACCTGATCTTCGACAATCTTACCATCATCTGGCGGGATTTGCAAGATGTTAGAGTCAAGAGGAAGGATAAGTAACATTATGGATGTGCCGAATTGCTCGTGGGTCGAATAGGGGAGTTAGCTGTGGTGTATGATTTCTGGCGGAGTCGACCACGTGGTGGCAGACGCGAGGAATTAGGGAGCGGATTCGGCTGAGGATTGCATCGGAGGGATTTTCTGCGTGTGATCCCCAAGTTTCAGAGCGATGCCGCGGTGTTAGAGTCTGGAGAGAGGGAGTCGAGTGCCTTGCACTTGGTCAATTCCTTTTGGAGGGTATCTTTCCGAGGAATATGAAACAGAACACGAGTTTTGTCCGTTAGTTAATTTAAATCCGGATGGATTGTGGCAGAGGATGTACTGTGAGTAGGCCCAGGTAGAGAAAAGTTCTTAACTTATTGCTTCGATGAACCGAGCTCTCTGTAAACCCTGTCTATGACGAGACTTGCCGGCAAGTCAAATCGTCAAAGCCTCTGGGACCAAGGAGAGCTCTTGGTCATGGTGAGTGCCCACGTCGTCTGCCGATTCGGATGAAGGGGGAGGAGGTTGTCGACGAGGAGCTTCTTTAACCTCGTTCGAACAACGGGTATCTGCGGGCTAGTTAAATGTGCTTGCGCACAAAATACTGTCCTTGGACAACGACTTGCAGGGGGCGGCAAGGATGATGGCGGAAGCGATGGTGGATGGAGATGGTGATGATGTTCCAATAGTGGCATTCATGTTGTGATTGATTGTTCACAGACTCAGGGAAGCCTTTGGTTGTTGGCACGCCAGGGTTTAGGGCTATGGAAGATGGCGATGATGGAGCAGGGGTTGGGGAGGACAGTGAGAAAAAGATTTGTTGTGTAGCATTCTTGTGATGTTGGTGTTGGGGACGTTCCTGAGAGTTTCAATGCATCTTTCTTGTGATCGCGTGAATGGAAGGGTTCCGAGAGCTTAGAATCATGCTGAGGTCTTGCGAGGAGCGATGTCGATCAGGGTTTAGTGTGGCATGAGGCGTTGCAGTCGACAACGTAGGGCTTGATTTTCATGATGGCGAAGCATCGGGAGAAAGTGACGATTACGGAGCCGGTTCAAGGTACGACAGCATCGGGGAAATTAAACTTCGGCACCAAGTCATTCCATCACAGATTACCATTTTTCACGGGGCACAAGACGAAGACCATTTCGCTAGGGGTTCATTTCATCGGACCGGAGAATCAAGATGAGGCGGAGATGGAGAAAACTGCGCAGAAGACGAAGTCTAGGTCGCTAGAGAGCAGCCCTGAGAAAGATAACCCACCCGCCAGGTCCAAGATCGACAGCGGCAGTACAGGTGGCGCCAGCCACAAATGGTTGAGGAAACAGAAAAGCATTGGTCCAAACATGCCGAGGACTAATAGCATGGAACTCCAACCAGCATCGAAAAGCAAGAAGGTCAAGTTCCCCGACATGAAAAAATCCGCGTCGTGGGCACACTTCGTTGAAGTCTCTCAAGCGGAATCACCACATCTGGAGATGGAGGTACCAGAACAATACGTCTGCGACATGTCAGCGCTCTTCTTGGGGCAGAGGTTTGCGTCCGGCAATCACAGCCGGCTCTATCAAGGTGTCTATAGGGACCAAGACGTTGCAGTGAAGCTCCTCAGGCTCGACAGTTGTGGGGATGCTGCAACTGCCGCCAGGTTGGAGCGCCAATTCATGCAAGAGGTTCATTGTCTCTCCCAGCTCCGTCATCCCAACATTGTAGAGTTCGTAGCCGCCTCCTGGAAACCCCCGGCGTGCTGTGTCATTATGGAGTACGTCCCCGGCGGCTCCCTGAGAGCATTTCTTCACAAATATGAATCAGGATCAATGGCGTTAAAGACGATTCTGTCAATGGCATTGGACGTTGCGCTAGGGATGGAGTATTTACATTCTCAAGGTGTCGTCCACCGTGACCTTAAGTCGGAGAACCTCGTTCTCACCGAGGATCTCCACCTCAAATTGACAGATTTCGGGGTCGGGTGTTTAGAGACGGAATGCGATCTCCGGATTGCTGACACGGGCACGTATCGCTGGATGGCTCCCGAAATGATTAGTCACAAGCACTACTCGAAGAAGGTGGATGTCTACAGCTTTGGGATAGTCTTGTGGGAACTTGTTACGGGGCTGGTGCCGTTCCAGGATATGACTCCTGTGCAGGTTGCGTATGCGGTGGTAAACAAGAATCTAAGACCGCCAATTCCTGACGATTGTCCCGCGGAGTTAGCGGATTTGATGGAGCAGTGCTGGAAGGATAATCCAGAGCGACGTCCCAATTTCTACCAGATTGTACAAATTCTTGAAGACATGGAGAATTCATTATCTTAGGAGCCCTGGCCCTGGCGTCTGCGTTACTCCAGCTCAGCACCTTTTGATGAGACAAACAGTTGGATTTTAGTATCCTTGTGTAGGATTACTCTTGGGATAATGTCACTCTTAGTTTTCAAACCGAACTTCCATTCTTTGTAATAATATCTCACTTGAGACCTTAACGAAACAAAAAGAAAATCATGTGAGTTTTCAAAGGAAATTGAGCTTCATTCAACCATTGCATTTTGCCGTCTGTTCACAGCAGTGGTGGCTCTTGGTCCTTCAATGTCTTGCTGCTGTTCAGTTTCTGTTCTACCTTGGATTTTGGCCCCAAAATGTGAGAATATTGTATTTTTGATGATTTTGTACTGCAAGTACATGAAGCTATCTCCAACAGTGTATTGTCAGGGAGAGCAGTAGCCCTTGTAGTTGTCGGAATGGTTGCACAACTCAGCATATTCTGCTGAAAGAACGGCATTCTTCGCATTGATCTCAGTGATATGTCCAGTCACATTTTTCATAGAACCACACTAATATCTGTTGACAGTGCTCCCAGTGTAGTCATGTGTTTTCATTGTGGCAAACACGGATATGTGACGATTGTTTCTCGTTGAAAAGCCAGAAACATGTTTCCAGTAATCCCGGGCCAAGGTGGATCTCACATTCCTGACGGTGCCGATTTTCATAAAAATAATCGGCAGTCCCATGAGATCACGTCCAGAGGTGCTGCTTTAGCTGGGAACCATCCAGTGGGTTCCGTACCGTCGAGAGCTTGGATTGCGAGGTGAATATGCCTCCATGTCACTAAAGTGGCTGTGAGCTTGACTTTTCTTACCACTACCGAGAGCAGAGGCTATAATTTCTTCTTTGTCTGGAGCGTGTGAGAGTTCGGATTCTCACGCCACTTTTAAAACTCCCAGTGGATCTTTTTCTCTCTGATCCATAGTGCACTGCACTTGCCATCACCCAGGTACTGTGGACGAAAACCTGGACAAACAAGAGAAAGTGTACAACTTCCACCCAACTTTCCAAGGAGTTGCGAGTGATTGTCGCAGTAACTATTTGAAGGCAGATTTATTCCAGCCTCTCATCAATTGTCACGACAAGATATTCTATATCTGGGCTCTCAAGAGATCCATGATGATAACTCGTTGCTGTTACATGCACAAACAATATCTCTACTGAATTGTTTGTTGTGTAGCAGAAGTGGTAAAAGACTTGAATGATGAAGTGCGCAGAATCGAATATTGATTTGCTCGTGCTTCTGTTACATGTCATGCGGATAGCGAATCCCTTACATCTTGAGCATTTTTGGAGTTTGAGATGTGATTCATTCCACGATCGAAGTATAATTGAATACACCGCATGTTTACAAGCATTCATTACACATCCGCGATTTTGTATTTGGGTGAAAGAATTTCAGTGACTTAAACAAAATGAGCCCTGAATCTCGGTGACGGTGTCCTGTGTGAAACAAAAACAAAAACAATGCAAAAAAAGAGAAAGACGTTCTGGGTCGATTTTCTCATCCATCTTCATTAGCGACGAGTTCAGTCGGTTTCTGCCAAATCGTGGCAGCGGGAATCAGTGGCATCGCAAGCCTGCGACAGGATCGATTTCAAATTATCGAAGTTTAGTTTGTGATCTCGTGAGTTTGTCTCATCTCTTCAGGTATTGCTAATTTATTGTTATATGATTTGCACCCCACAGTGAAAAGAATGTTTTGGTGTCTTTGCTTACGCCCACAATGCTAGGGTTTTCATGTATATTGGGGCTCCCTGTAGTGTGAGACAGAAGAAGCGCTTTGATTGTGGTCGAGGAGATTTTGTGTGGGGATAATGGAAGCGTGTGGGATGCTGTTTTGGTGCCGTTGTGAATGTTAAGCGTGGTTGTAATTTAGGTCATTGTCAAATTTAGGGTGGTTTGAGTACCTTGTGGTGTTAGGGTTTATGTGGATTTGACAAAGGGGTTCTCGGATTGAATTGTAATTTGATATGTGTTGAATTCAGGTGTTTGGGTGCGTTTTGATAAGTGCGTGTAAGTGTCTCGCTAGTGTCCGAGATTGCGATAGAATGTATATACAATCAAAGAAAACCAGTCAGTTTTATTTTATTTCATTTTATTTTTCCATCAGGTGGTTCTTTGGTACGCAACTGTGTTAAATTTTTTACCTGAATCCGCACGAACGAGCTTTAGTGACCTTTCTTAGTTCAATTCTTTAATGTTTGCAAGAAGTTTAGGGTTTTCGAAACTGAATTGTGATCCCGATATGTATCTTTGTTTGTGTTGCGAGGAAAAGAAAACCGGTTCGATACCACTAGGGGTCGCGTATGGTTTTAATTTTCCATGCACAGGATATAAAGCCTTCCCTGAGGTTCTTTATGATTTGAAAATTTTATTCTCCATGCTACTTATTTGTGAGTTGATACAGCATTGCCCTCCATTCAACTTTGATTGATCAATTGCACAGCTCGCTTAATGTTGTGTCTGTTTGGTCTGTATGTGAAGATCAAGGAGGAGGATGGTGGAGTGGTGGTGGGGAGTTGTAGGGACGGTTGTCCCTGCTTTGGTGGTTCGTCAGGTGATTCAGAAGACGCGTAGTCGTGAGCGAGACCCGCTCCAGGGCAGGGATACCGAAGGCTCCGTTAACCAGTTTGTGTGTGAGCGCGTCTGCACGTCAAAGAGAATGCTTAATAGAGTTGGAGCTTTCTCCAAAGATCCCACTTCAGATACTTGTGTCACAGTGTGCGGTGTTAGCGAGGTGGATGCTTGCTTCGAAGCTTGTGTCCGTTCTGTCTGTGCGAATGCACACCATGTTCCGAACTGGAATGACGTTTGCTCACGTCGGTGTCAAACCCAATGCATTAAGTCAGGTGCTTGACCGTCACTTTGCTATGGATTTCTGGCGATGTCGGTCGAATTTTCTTTCAAGGGATATATATATATATATATATATATATTTAAGATGTCACAGGCCACCTAAAGATGACATTCAATGCAATCTATTTAGCGTTCTTCTCCTGGTTCAATACTTTTCCACTTGCACCGAAGTGACCGACAATTCTTTCTTTTCTTTATCTTGCTGCTTTCTATTCCTCTTGAGGGTCGTACCTAGTGCTCAAGAATTTTCGTGAAGAGGCACAATCCTATTGGCTATATAGCACTGTAACGAACCACTCACCGTTGCCTCGAGACTCATGTACCGAGGAAAGCTTCCCAATGCCTCCTTGAATAGTTTCATGTTGATAAAATGAATTCGCCACCATTTGACAGCTCTAAATTCAGGTGAATAGTGTTCCATGCACACATAGAGCTGCTAGCATTTTATTTGATAACGAGATGAATTGGTGTTCCGCAGGACTCTGACCAGTACACTTCTACGGCAAGAAAAGCAGGAAGATTGTTGTTATTTTCTAGAGTTGTTGTAGATCTTCAAAGCTTCCTTGTAGCATGATGTCTATGAAGGACGTAGGGCTGTATATCAAGCATCCTTGTTAGTACCCCATAATTGTTTTTGGCTTGGAGCTGGCCCTATGAGTGTCCATCCATTCTTCGTCTGTGGTGAATCAGAGAATCAGGGAATCAGAGCTTCTATTGCTGTGATTTAGCTTGAATCTGAAGCACTCGGCACTTGAAGCTTCCATCTTCATTCCTTGTGCTGCAGTTGACTGTTGGTCTAAGCATTGGATGGAGCTTGCAAGTTTTCATGGTCTTGTTGACAATGAATTTAGGATTTGTTTCTACTAGTCTAGATGGCAGGAAAATAGTGTATTTCAATCAAGAAGGAGCCTGTTTGTCAAAAAGATTATGTAGATTATTATTTTATGAGAACATGTTGAACAGTCTGTTACGAAAAATATTAACTTTTTTTTTAATATTTTTTATTTAGTTTCTTTAAAATGCCACAGTTGATGTTAATAATAGTAGAGTAATTCAAGGAGTATTTGCATATAAATTATTAAGATAATCAAATGGTTATATAAAAACATAAGTAGGATTACAAGTTGTAAGATAAATAGGATTGAAAAACATAATATAGATCATATATTTTTTAAATAATTGATAAAATTAAAAATGTCATTGATTTTTCCTTGAATTTGCAAAAATTGAAGCTTGTTTATATTTCTAGTGATTTGATACATAAGTTATTAGAAAAAGTTATATAATATGATTTGTTATAGCTAAGGACATAAATCTAGACAAACTTGTTCAAAGAAAGTATCTTAATGTACAACTTAAAAAAAAAAAAAAAAACACACAAACAAAAGTAAAATAAAACAAGAAAAATGTATTTATAATGAAAGAACATATAAAAATCACTATCATTAAGTACAAAAGACTAAAAAGTATTGAACCAAGAAAAATGTAAGAAAAATGTTGACAAGACTAATGATGATCTCAATCTTGCTTTTCTACATATTAGGTAGCAAGAAGGCCATATAGAAGATTTATAAGAACCACATGTCAAGTATTCAAGTTTCAAGATGTTTCTATATTCAATCTACATAGAAGTTTTTTTAATATTTTTTAAAAAAGATGCTATTAACTTAATATATTTCTACTTAGTTCTTTTTACTTCTACTTACTTAAGTAATATAGTTATTTTTTCATAATAATCTAAACTTCTAAATAAAGCTTTATTCAAAAAAATTATACAAAGGCTTATTAATCAAATTTTTTAAAAAATCATATAAATATTGAACAGAATTTTTAAAAATAATCATAGAATAATCAAAAAATTATAAAGATGTAAAAATTTTAGGAGAAAATAAGAAGTCAATCTCTATTACATTATTTTTGCTTCTAATAGTAAACTTTGTAAGATATAGTTATTATTCCATAATGCTTAAAAATTAAATATGTATTATAAATATTTTATTTAAATTCTAGATTTTATTAAAATCTAAGTTAGTATATGAGTCTTTATAACTTATTATAATTTCTAATAATAAAATAAGATAACTTGATTAAATTTAGTTTTTATTAGTATTTTTATAAATATATTCAAATATGATTTAAAAATTGCTTAAAAATTTAAAAATATTTGAAACTAAAATCATTATACAAGAAGCATCTATTCTATGATCATGGTCCAAAATATATTGTGAATTTAAATTTGGATTAAAATCACATATTCTTCTAAATCTTCTTTATTTTAAATAAGTTATTTTATAATTGTAGGTTTAAAATATTAAAGTTTTTAGTTGAAACATTAAGCAAACATAAACTTATATGAAAAGTACATAAGTTGCTGGTCTTCTATTGTAACACTTCTATATCTTTAAAACTAAGAGATGAAACATGATTGAATAAAATATGGACTATATTGCACAATAATTTGAGAGAATTGATATTTCCACCTAGAGTTTTATTATTTCCACCCAACATATTGTTGTTGTTGTTGTTATTGTTGTTGTAGTTTTATAACCTATTCAAAGATAATTTTGTTTTAATTAGTACTCAAATGGGGCGGCCTTTTGTCTTTATCAACAATGCAATCTAACATGGTAGAGATTATTTTTAGCAACAAGATCCAACATCTATGTCCTCACTACAACTCACTAGATAGGGGTCTCAAGAGAGCACAAATTTTTCTTCCAAAATGTCCAAAAAAAGCTGTTATTGAAGTACAATATGTTACAAAACAACAACAATAACAACAATAATGGTGGTGTGGTGGATACAACACAATGCTGGATAGAAATAATAAAATTCTAGGTAGAAAGATTAATTTCTAAAATTAAAGATGAAGAATTGAATCATTTTTTGTTGTTCACTTATTAAGTTTTAAATATATAAAAATATAAAAATATAAAAATTTGGTATATGATTTAAATAAAATTTATATACATTTTGAAATGTACTAATCAAATTTGATACCTTGATAATTTTAGGTTATATAGTTACAAATATATATATATATATATATATATATATATATATTTTAATGATTATATACAAAAAATCTAAGAATGTTTTAATAAATACACATTTTTGTTAAAATGATCTTTAAAAATCACTATCTAAAAATTATCAAATTTTAATCACTTCAAATATTTTGCTTAGTTCAAAATAACCAATCTAAATAGAATAGTAAAATTTTGGACTAATATTTTTATTATATCATTAATTATTAATAATATTTTTTGGAAATTATTATAATTATAATTATAATATTATTTAAAAACATATATATATATATAAATAAATATATTTCTAAATTTTCTATTACAGGGGCTATTTTAAAACCTGCATGTTATAATTAAAGATTGTATCAAGTTGTCTTGTACAATTTGCTATCTATTTTATTTTTATATATAATAAACTTATTTGTGAACTTTACAAACTTTACACCATTGTAATAAATGTGTAGACACAAGTTTATACTATCAACCTCAATTTCAAGATGAAATTTTTGGTTAACTGTTAGATCTAGGCATTTAAATGTTTCTACCATAAAAGAAACATCATCAATAAAGGTTGTGACCATTTCCAATTACTTGACAAGTAACCCTTGTTTGTTTTGGACTTTCAACATCCATATATGGTCATATTCGTTTCCATGTTTTTTTACTGAGTCTTTAGTATGCATTCACAATTACAGACAGAACCATATCACTTATTGCATTTTAAATTCAAGTTTACAAGTTCAAACTTCAGAGCATGTTCAAATGCATCTTTCAGAAATCTTTGCACTGCTGCTGTTCACTGAATTTGGTATAGTCTTAGTGACCTCATGCTGCAAATGGTCTTGTCATCTCAAAGATAAACGTGGCTTTGAAAGCACATTAGTATTTGAATGCCTGGATTACAGACAAATAAGGGTTGATAGAAGTTGCAAATAACAGCTGCAGCTAATTCCTAATTTTTATTATCTAACATGACATCAATCACTGCCTGGAAGTTTCATGGTCTCTGATAACTGTTGGCCACTTTCTCGTGACGAAGTGCTATCAGATTGTTCGAGGCTTGCCAGGTCTTTTTGTGCCTCAGCTAGAGCCGCCTTCGCTGGTTCACCATGCTTCTCCAACTCCGCTACAATGAGCTTTGCGTTTGCAATTGCTTCCTCCTTCCTACAGACAAACCAGCAATTAAGTGCACTAAGCAATAATCGCAATATAGGACATCTAAGGCTACAAATCTCTATCTGAAAGTGGGCATTTAGCAATTCTACTTGCAGCGACCGTAACAAGAAAGTTTCCACATCCTGTTAATCAGTGAAAATACAGTTCCTGAGTAGTATTGAATATTATTTCAAATAATCACCAGCTACAGTTGTGAGACAAAGTTAACAAAATGTGCTTAGTTCAGAGCACAACAAAATTAAGACAACATATTTAGATAGAGACCATCTAAAAGGAAGAGCAGTTGAGGAGATGTATTACCTCCCCAAAGTAGCATAGACTTGCATAAGATTGTAATAAACTGCAAGAGTGTCTTGCTGGCCAGGTCCATGTGTCTGTGTCAAGATTCTTTTAGACTCTTCAAAAAGATCAATCGCCTTCTCCCGATTCTCCAGCTTAACGTTAGCAACAGCTAAATGATTGAGCACAAGCGCAAGGGAGAAATGGTCGTTCCCATAACTGTGTCTCAAATTTGCGGCAGCTTCTTCCATGTATGGAATAGCCTCTTCTACTTTACCAGTGAAGTACAGGAGCAAACCAATTTGAGCTTGTGAACCTGCATTAAACCAAATGTGAATGTTAAACTCATGCATAAGCACAAATGACGACCTTGAATGGAAAAAAATGCAACATTTGTTTGTGGTGGGAAATATAAATATATAAAATAATAGAATTTTAACGACCTTGTATTCAGATATAGAGATATATTTTGCTTACAAATATGCAAGCTAGAGCGACAGAGTAAAGTTGAGAAAACCCAGTACAACAAAGCCAGAAACCGCATTAAAATGATCAAATGAAGTACACAAGAAGACTGCTCGTACATATCAAAGAACCTCTTAAAAAACATACTTGTCCATATCTACCTTGTGAACATTCTAATTATATTAGCACGCCACATACTATACCGATTCCAACTCCAACTTTGGGAGAATAATAAAGAAATCAGTCACGGAATACAACCCTCACAAGAATGATACAAGCGAAATGCAAATTCCTCGCGGAGCTGAGTTCATACCTGCAGCAGCATTCAGTTGCTGCGGCAACTGCTTGTAGATGGAGAGAGCTTTCTTTAAAAGATCTACTGCTTCCTCAGGGCGTTTCATACGCTGATGAATTGCGGCCAATTCTGTGTAGCATTCTCCAACTGTGAGAAGCTCTGTGTCTCCTCCAGTCAAACGGTGAAGCTTTGAGTCGAGCACGCTTATCGCGGCCCTGCGGCACCAACCAGTATTTTTAATCTCCATTATCTAAATGTTCGCGCAACTTCCTTGTAAAACATTAGGAGTACCAATAGCTAGCAGTTTCCTTGAAGAAGTACCTCATTACTGATGGTTAAGACTTAAAATCTTGGTATCCGTTTTTCTTGAACTTCAGGAGGACTAGCCGTTAATGATGTGAACAAGGTTATATAATTTTTTTTACTCTCTGCAAAATATTCTATTTCTAATGCTGGAAAAGTTACCTGGACTGTTCTGCAGCTTTCTCTTCGTTTCCCTGCTGTGTATACGCCTTCGCTAGATTCACAGTTGCAAGATCCCTCAATGAGTTACCTTCCTCCAAATGGGAGATAACGTCTTCAAGGGTTGCAATTGCATCGTCCAACCTACCCAAGGTGAGTTGAGTATCGGCAATGGCAATCTCGACAAACCGTGCTTCAGATCCCAAACCTCTCGCATTTAAGATAGACCTCACACTTTGTTGTTCTTCCAGGGCTTTTTCGTGCTCTTCCAATCCACTGTAAATAACAGAGAGAAGGCGTCGATCAATAGCTTCGTCTATAGAGCCTTTGCCATTATTTTTGATGTGAGCCTTAAGTGCTTTTTCAACCAAATCTTTTGCTTCCTCGAACATCATAACCTGTGTGAATGCCTCACCAACCTGTTTAAACATTAACCAAGTTCGAAGATTGAGTTACCAAGTGCACAAATCAACCATAAATCCCACCTGGTTAAATTGTAAGAAACTAGTCAGGAGACTCAAGGGAAGCTTTATGTGCAAGACAAGATACAACGCCTTGAGCCAGCAATTATGATCTCTCAGGTGAAGTGCGGAGAAAGGACACACCTGCCGATAGTTGCTGGCCGATTGCGGATGACCTGCTTCAAGGATAGTCTCTTGAATAGCCAAACCTTCAATGTAATGCTTGAGGGCTATATCGTGTTTCCCTAAAGCTGATAAAGTGTCTCCCATCAGAAACTGCAAAGCAAATTTAATTGGCCCACTCTCTTTCTCTTCTTTATCTTTGAGCAGCGAAATCGCCTTGTTCAGATTTTCAAGGCTTTTTTCATATTGACCCAGTCTGTGGTGAGCTAGAGCAATGAGATGATGGCACATTCCAATCTCTAAAGTGAACTCTCCTGCTGTCTTAAAAATGCTGAGAGCTTGCTCCCCTAGTTTCAAGAAGGTTTTAGGGTTTTCACCCCTTGCTTCATATTCCTGGCCTAGTCTCAAGGAAACAATGGCGATTCGAGGATCTTTTGGGTCTGCTACAGACGACAACTCTTTAAGCATTTCCTGAATGCTTTCCACGCCCACTTGCTCTTCTGCAGAATTCCAAACAAGCTGTTACGATCTCAAATACCTCAAATGACGCCAGTCAGCGCGCGCTTGTAAATTACAAAAAAGCTATTCCAATTTTCTCATATACTGAACAAAACATTTAATAACATGACTCTGGACAGTTGTGGCCATAAATCATGTGACTGGTTTCATGTAAGGCCATCAGTCAACGCTAGAGCATAGAATAGCATAGCATAACTTCAGAGCTGCATCTGCAACCAGAAGTCTAAATGCCACGATTGATTGTGGTGGAGAAGAAAGAAAAGGAAAATCAAGGAAAGCGCATTGATAAGCACCTTTTCTACTTTCAAACTCTGCCTCCGCTAGTTTTAAAGCGGCTTCCTCCTCCGGCGATAGGACCTCCCCAGGTGCTAGTTGCAACCCTGCAAAAGAGTCTTGGCTGAATCATACTGACATTTAACATGAATCCTCCGAGCAAGCAGATAAAAACTTCTTCTACTTTGTCCCATCAAAAAGCACATGATTGATAAGCAATTTGCAACATAGAACCGGACATGGGAGGAAATATTGAGGGGTAACAAAGTCGAGTAAAGCGCTGACTGCAAAGACATGGATTGGCGAGAATTGCAAACCTTGTGAAGCCCCAGACGAACCTGTAGAAGACCCTTCTTGAGCCGCAGACAAAAGCTCCTGCCCAATCTGACTCTCCTGCAGACCTTTTCTTTTGGTTTCAGAATCAGAACTGAAGTACCTTTGTCCTAACCAAGTCCTGAACCTTGTCCGGTTGCCAAAACCGTCCAATCTTGCATTTTGGACAAGACGTCGCGGCACATTGATATTTCGCCGTGTCGGTGAGTAATAATTTGAAGTGTGTAGACTTCTCCACTTGTCCCTTGAACAATTTGCTGCCAAAGTTCTGGATAGTAGGGTGCGAAGAGTTTTCTGCTGGGAAACCTGGTGTTGATTCAAGACCTGTGAGCTGCTAGAGGAATTTCCATCTTCATTCCATCTCCCAGCACTGCTTCCTAAAGTTGATAACTGGTGGCTACTGGCGAAAGCTCCATCACGCACATCTGCGATCGCTTAACAACCGTTTGACAGATTAGGTTGCATTCATGAATAGGAGGAATAGTGTTTTGATCGGTCCACCCCAACGCTTAACATGAATTCCTCGAGATGGAGCGCGATGTTCATAATCACAAAAATCCTTCAAAGTACGTCAACATTTAGCAGAAGTGGTTTAACGATACTCAAAATAAACGCAACGCAATTCAATCCCATGTGACGTTCCTGCACTGTAAAATGTAATTGTACGAGCAGCTCACCTTTCACAATCCCTCCCTATCTTGCTCGAGAAAGTTTACTCAACTAACAAACTTAGTAGTCCGTGTAACACTCAGTAACCCACATCATAGGGTAGAAAACCCTTAAACCATAAACCTCGTGCTACAATACTCTTTCAGAATCCAAAAAAGAATGTGTTCTCGAGAAGTGAAGATGATATATAAATTTCTGGCCTAGAAAATGATCAACACTGAAAATAGGCATCACTCCAAAATGCATGAGCAAATTCAATCGCTGCTTGCATTACTAGAAAGAGAAGACCAGCGAGCACGTACATGAATTGCGATTCCACGAGGCCGCGTAACGAAAGGAAGGCACAAGCCTGCTAGAAATCCGCCTAACATTCCCCATCTCCGCCAAAACCCACGCAGGGATCCTCAAACCCTTGTAATTTTTCAAGGAAACCAACACTTCTACAATCTGCACTGGGACTACCGGAGACAGTGCAATCCTGCTCCAAAATTGCAACTTGCGGGTAAAGAAATGACACACAAACAGGAACGTGGACAGAGAATCTTCTCTATTACACAATGCAGAAGGTCGATCATTCGTGATACCTGCATGTGGAATAGCTAAAACCTATCGCAACTAGTTATTCTCTGTAAGTGAACCACCTACACTAGAAATGAAAAAAAAGACTTTGCTCGGAGGTAGGGATGCACTTGTGTGCATTTCGGTGGAATTAGGGTTTATGTGGCATGCTTTGTCATATTTTCTCAACTACGTGTGGATGAGCGAATATAGAAATCCATTCGGACAATCCGCAACCCCTCTATCTTGGTCGCAAATTTTCACAGCTCAGATTATGCCTCACTAGGTAAATTGTACGAGTTTCAACCATTGCATTGCAATCAATTGCTTATTGTTTTCGTGGTTGTAGAATTCTACACTTTTCATGGTAGCATGAGTAACGATCTCATAGAATGTTAGAGATGTCAATATTTAGGACTTCAGGGTTTCGTGAGAGTTAGAGACTTTGAGGAAATTGGTAGAAACAGGGCTGATGAAATTTGAGGAGGTTTCTCGAGGTGCTAGGTTTCCATTGGGAAGTGGAGTTTGGTTGCATGCCATGGTTGTCGTTGGGTACGCTAATCTTTCACAAGCACTCTGAAGCGATGGCAATTAGAGGTTGTAGTGCGGTTCTGGGTAGAGCGGTAGGAGTGCGGGCCTTTTGTGCAATCCGTGGAGCTACGGGGCCTATCCGCTATAATCCGCAGGCGCCTGGGACTGCCAAGCCTACATTGCGGGAGAGCAGGGAAGACGCAGGGGTTTCATACTCTCGGCCGCTGCAAAGATGGAAGCGCGTGTCAAAGACGGACGAGGAGTGGAGTTTGAGGAAACTGCAGGAGCAGAAAAAGTCTTGTAACAGAGACGAGGAGGTGGAAGGGGAGGCGGAAGATTATCAGAGTTTTGCAAGTGCTGAAATACAACGATTGAAGGCAGAAATGCAAGCCAGAGATTCACAACGTTCTACTCAATTCTCTCGTAAGCGTGAGAAAACTCCCCTAGTTGCAGAGATAGAAGAGGATTTGAGTGCCAAAATTTCTCCCAGCAGCAATGAGTATGACGAGCATGACGCATCCCTTTCTAGCCCCTCAAGCCTGTTGCGTAATAAAAAAGAAGCAGTATCAACCACTGCCGACTTGGATAGGATTTCTTCGGTGAAGAAGAATCAAAGGTTTGAAAAAGTACCTGTTTATGGAAATGGCCGGAAGTTTGAAGCTCCTGACTCAGAGCTATCAAAGAGGAACAGAGTACCCTTAACTCCAAGGAAGAAAAAGCAGCTTCAAGGCTCAGGGCTATTTTATGGAGATGGTCGGAAGTTTGAAGGTCTGCTTTCGGATGCTAATGATCTCTTTGATGATTCTCTCAACGCAGCTGAAGACAAGTTCTTCGAAGCACCAGAGACCGTGGTGGATAAAGAAATCGAGAAGGAGAAGCAATCAGCCAAAAATTACGCATTGCGTTTGCTGGGAATTGCGTGAGTACTAACAATTCTTTTGACTGATTGTTTTCGTGGCACTGCAAACTTGCCACCAATCTCCTCGTCATGTGTTTCTGCTTGAGCCCTAGAATTGTGCATTTCCAGAGCAGCTCGTAACTGGGATCTGGTTCTTTGATTTTGACAGACCTCAAACCGCACACAAGTTGAGGCAGAAGTTGATGGGCAGGAACATATCTCCAAGCGTAATTGAATCCACGATTGCTGACCTGCAAAGATGGTGAAAACTCTTTTGCAATTTCTTAATCCTGTTTGACTACGTTTCTTCCCAATTATGCAACTTCTCCCCTCCAACGCGGTCTTCCCACAGTTGCTTCCTTTGTTTAGGGTTAAGTTGCGATCAGAACTTTCAAGCTTTGTGGGTAACCCTTAGTATGGTTTTATTTCTCTTACTTGGCAGTGGATTGCAAAATGACCTGGAGTATGCTGAGGCTTTTGCTCGATCTCGGTGGCGAACATCCATTTGGGGTCCCCAGCGTCTCAAGCAGGTATTTTTCCGTAACGCAAAAGATTCGCTTCTTTTTGAGTACGCAACAATACTCGAATGAAAGCTTTTGAAAACTGCTTCTTTGTGAGTATCATCAGAATCTTTGTGTACTCAAAAAGAAGCAGTATCAAAACTGAAATTTTGTCATCAAGGTGTGTGAGCCAGAATGGTTGCTCTGAGCAGGTTGCGGGATGTATTGAGATTCCGTAGTTTTATACGCTAGTTTTGTCGGAATGCTTTAGAATTTAAATTGTTTCATTTCTTTATATATTGCAATGCATTCAATTCTAGTTAGTGCAATGATCATTGTCAACTTATTTATATCCTTACGAGTTGGCAGTGACTCCATTACCGTGGATGCACAGGAACTTCGTCAAAGAGGAGTAAGCCCTGAGGACATTGAAGCGGCCATTCAGATGGTCTTTACCACCAGTGATGAGTTCTTAAACCAAGATGATGACTCAGAAGACAACGAAGGGCGATGGGGTATGACAAAAAGGACAAGCGATCATCTCATGGAGAAGGCAAGGCTACAGTGGGGACGTGGAGATAGTATCTCTCCAGAAACTCGCAAGAGACGTATGATAGGCTGGTTGCAGAGACGTGGGTTCAATTGGTCTATCACTACAGAGATTTTGAAGTCCCTGGAGGCTCTAGATAAACAAAACTGCTAGCAGTTTTATCCTAGAGTTAATCATAAATCACTTGATAAAACGTACTCGTTTACGTCGTACATACTACAGTTGCTAAAAATGCATTTTTCTGGATCTCCGAGTCCGAAGGACACAGGAATCTCCTCATATGACGTGATTGTGAAACTCAACAGCCTGATATGGAACAAGTCGGCGACATGAAAGGCACAAATGATCTGAATCAATTTGAACAACTTTTATCAATATTGGTGACAGAACGAAGGACATTGTTATTGTTGGATCTGAAGGCAGCTTTAGGGTACTTTGCCTCGATATCATTACTTTGCCTCGATATCAATGGCGAGGTCTTGCACAATACAAAAGGCAAGTGATCCATCATCATTGGAAGCAGTGACTGCGTCAACAACTTGCTAACGGAGTTCTTGATGTGGAATTCTTGCTATTTCTATTTTTAGTACGAATGTTTTTGACATAATAGTTGAGCCATGTAAATATTCATACGCCAATAGCAGGCCTAGCTAGTATACAAGACCACTCCTCAAGTGACCGTTTCAGGCAGTTTTGGCTCATGGCTGATAAGGCTTCAACTGATAATTGTTATCTTATTTGAGGAAATAGAGACAATGAGTTTGCAGGGTGAAGAGCCCAGTTAAGAATCAACATTGTGGCAAAGTCTCTGGATCCATTGTAGGAAGTGACGAAATAGTCCAGGCATACAAAATGATTCAGTCCAAGTAGTTTACAAACGTGCAGCTGAGGATTGGTTTCTGCACTTATACATCATTTTTCTTGCTCTTGCTCTTGCTGCTGTACTTAGTCTAGTAGTATGGTGTAGCTTGTGGATGCAGAGCTCATTGTGCTACGCATAAGATCACTTGAAAAGAGCATCCACTTGTTCTTTGTACTTGGCAGTCACAACATCTCTCCTAACCTTCATTGTGGGAGTGAGAAATCCATTTTCAACCGTAAATGGCTCATACAGGATCTCAAATGTTGCTACTGGGTGTGAGCAGCCAGCACCACTGCAAAGCGCAAACCACGAACGAAAGTGAGAAAGTTGTCGAAATGGTGTCTAACTCGAGCATCAATCAGCAGCCAATTTTGAACTTTAGGGGTTAGTTATTACTAGGTTCTCAGTTCCTCTCGTATGCACGCCCGCAAATCAGCGTCTAAAGGCTCGGCAGTGCTTCCTTTCGCTTGAATCCGCTCCTTGGCCGCTGCATATAACTCATCTTTGTTGGCAACCACGAGTGCCCCGAGTCGCCGTTGATCCTGCCATAACAAAGGCACCAAAATTGATGATTATAAGAAAATAAAGCATAGGAGAAGATGACAGAATGTAAAGACTACTTACAAAAGCAAGAAAAACAAGCACTGTTCTTAATATTAGTGAACTGGCTTACCTGCCCTAGTACGACAATGTTTTGAATTAGAGAACTTTGAGACAGAACTTCCTCAATCTCTGTCGGCTCCACATTCTCTCCTGCGTAGCACAAGACTTGACTACTCAGTGTCCATGCCATCAACACCCCATCTTTTCAATTTGATTGTGATCGCCTATCTAATATTAAATATTCTGGCCGCAAGGAGGTAAGAAAAATCGTTCAACTTGGTTTGGAGAAGATCGTAAACGAGCTTTATGAACAATGATAGGACCTGTTGAGAGAACTATAGTGTCTTTGGCTCGGCCATCCAAGACCAACACTCCACCGCAGCGTCGAGCACAACCAATGCTCATCTCCGGCGCAATCCAACCGAGGTCACCAGTATCAAACCATCCTTCTGGATCTATCGCTTTCTTTGTTGCTTCTTCGTTCTGAAAAACACCATGAAGATATAAGCCATTACTGCCTGTTCGTAGCTTGCTCTATGATGAATTTCTACAAACTGAGGCTGAACCTCTTAAACATTCAAGAAACCATCAAATAGCCTTTCACGTGTGAAGATACAATCTATTGAAACAAAATATCATCTCTTTCTCTCAAACCTGTGCACAAAGTCTGGTAAATACTTGCCTTGTAATATCCCTTCATAATTTGAGGACCGCTGGCTTTGACAAGCCCCTTGATTCCTGGACCCAGTTGCCTATTCGTCTCTGGATCCACTATTTTCACACGCGTACCAGGTATGGGTATCCCTACAGAACCCAATATCTGTGCAAACAGTGATAAATATCAAGTCTGAAGAAGATTCACATTAACTCGGAATATAAGCTAGTAAAAAATCCAAATCACTTTCATGCTATCATGCACTACATAAGGAGATAAGTTAAATTATTGTTAGTCCGAGTGGAAGGTAATGCACATTGTAGCTCAGAGCTTACATTGTTGTAAGGCAGTCGACACGAGAGAACTGGCGAAGTTTCTGTCAAGCCGTAACCGTTGAGTACTGGAATGCCGATTATCTGTGAAAAATTACACAAGTTTCTTATTATTATTATTATTATTATTATTATTACTACTACTACTATTATTATTATATTTCACTACCTGAACTCAAATATAAGGGATGACATACCTCGAAGAACTTGTCTACATGGGTGGGCAGGCTTCCGCCGCCGCTAATTGCCGTTCCCATTGTGAGTGTTGCCCGAATTTTTTTGAAAACTAATATTTTCGTAATTAAGTGAAGGGGCAGTAAAATTGACATCACAACCATGGCCGCTAGCCATTCTTTAGCTGCCGTAAAGGTTGGCTGCTTCTTTCGCGCGCTTGCAAGGTCTCTACCCTACAAAACATGAAAACCACACTCAAGTGTGGTCAATGCAGCTGCCAGTTTCAACCACGGCCTCCATTTGAAATGCCAACCAACGCAGAATGTGTTGTTGTTAGGGCGTCATGAATTGATTCCTAATGATAGAACAGCAATCTACACAAACTACATTATGCATAGTTGGAACTTAAAGATTATGTTCAGTACCTGGGCAATACGTTTTGCATCCATGTACTTCGTACTGATGCTTATGAGCGCCATTGCCAAAGTCTTTCGAAAACCTGTTGCCGCATTCAACTGCTTCTGAACCCCACTGCCAGCCATTGCGACACATAACGGCTCAATCCTAGCACTCAATCTTTGAACTAAACCTGCTTCTAGGCTGATTCTATGTAATTAGACTAATCTTTTTACTTTCTACATCAGTACAGAAAACCTACAATATAGAAAATCTTCAACTAAAGGTGAGCGGTTAACATTTTACTGTCTTACTTGTAAAGGAGGTCGAAGACAAGCGGCACAGCAACAAAGTAATCCGGTTTGTACAACACCAAATCCTCCTGCACAGGAATTAATGCGATTGAGTTATATATATTTGTGTTTATGTATGATACAACTGGGAGAGATAATTGAACTCCTGGTCAACAACTTGATAGCAGATTTTCAATGATTAGTGCCTCGTTACCTTCAAGCTCTTGACATTTGTATACACGTGATTGACACCACGAGAGAGATAGAAATACTCGCACGAGCGCTCATACATATGCCATGGTGGAAGGATTGTCAAAAACCGCTGGCCAGGTGAGGGTTGTATCACTGACCACAAGTTGATCACCTGCGTGTAAGAAAGAGCTATAAGTTTCAAGGTTTTCTAATTGATATAAAGATGCAATCTTCAAATCAAGTAAGATAGACAAACAACAAAAGAATGGCTTATATTGTTTGATTCACAGAGTTTCACCTGGTGGAGAAGGTTGCCATGCGTGAGCATGACAGCTTTAGGTTTTCCGGTAGTTCCACTCGTATATACTAAAGTAGCAGTGTCGTCCGAGTGGATCTTCTCGTGCACTTGTTCTGAACATTCAAAACCCATAAAAAAATCGTCAATTGTTTTGCTATTCAAAATGTGCATCCATAGCCAATCTTCGTGGCTAAAAATTTGCGAGAAATTTGAATATAACACAACTAACGGAATAGTACAAATCTGGCAATAACGAGACATTTGAATTGATCGAAAGCAATAGAATTCTCTCCAGTTGGTTGAGAAAGGCAAATGTTCCTGTGGTACCCACCTGAGCTCGTTTCGCGGCTTCCTTTGCCCAATTCGACAAACTCATCGAACGTGTGAATAGGGGTGTCTTTCAGGAAAGAGCCGTTAGTGGAGACAATGGATTGTTTATCCCCCCATAGAAGCACAACAAATTTCACCTTTGCGCTCTCTCGCAACATGGGTGCGAGTTTCTTGAATAGCTCCGCATTGTCAATCACCAACGCTACACTGCAGTTCCAAGCTAAATCGATTGGTGAACATACATACATGCATACATACAAAGGTGGAATTGAGCCTCCATTTTCAATGAACTGAGCTTCTAGCTACGTAAAGAACAAGTCAGTATATTTTCAAACCCTCACATTCGTTACAGCTCACCCTTACTGAAACCTAGACTCGGCTGAAAGGACAATGCAAAGATTGTAAACCCATAAATATCAAAGATGGCTACATTAGCCACACAAAACATCTTTTGGAAACTGAATCTTAGTTCCATGAAGTGATTTAGATGGAAATTGTTATCCAACCTATCTGAGTGGGAGTAAATGTACAGAAGCTCCTCAGCTGATGATCTAGAGCCTCTTACAGCGTTTACTGCACCAGCTGCCAGTATCCCTGGATCCACCACGCCAGGAAATAATTTAAAACTTAAAAAACATAAACGTCTAAAAAGCTGAACAACACATTTGCACAATTCAAGAATGAAGCACCCATCACCTATCTACTCAATGTTGAATACGGGAGAAATTAATGCTAACAGCTGCATTCGAAAACTAGCATCGCCACGATGTGCATGTCCGTCATTGGAGCAGCAGCATTGGAGGCAAGAAGTAATGATTTACGCATCACTACAGGTTGCAAATCAAACGTGCAATCTGATGAGATGAGGCAGGAGCTACTGTAAGAAAGGGCTGGTTTTCTGGCATACTAACCTTGATCAGCAATTAACCACCGGTACGAATTATCTGCAAAGAGAGCCACAGTTTGGTTGGGCTGTATCCCGGCTGCACGAAGCCCTTCCGCAAAATTCAATATAGCTTCCTCAACCTGCACATGTGGTTCGTCACAAGGTGCTCTACGAAATGGTTAGAGTTGCAAGCTTTCTGAAGCGAAAAGTCTGAAAAATAAATACCTGAGAAAACGATAGTTCCGCTGGGGGATCGCGATGTGGGTCGACAAGCGCAACGCGCTCACCATATTTCACCGCTGCCGTTCTCCAAATGTCCGGCACTGCCACCCACTTAGCGTCTCCATCTGTTGCGCCTTCGACTAGCAATGGAGCACCCTTCCTTGTCGCTTCCACATTCTGCCTCGTCTGCAAAAACATGACAGAAAAGCAAAGAGATGTGATCAATTCGACCGAAACCATTTCGTGGATGTGCAGTGACGCAGATGGTATATGTCCAAGCGAATGGTGGATACAATTTGCAGCATCACTTCTGTACGCATTCTAACAAACTTGAAGCTATGAACTAAATTTTACAGTTGAAGGACATGCTCTCACAGGTAACTCACAGTTCCGCTGAACTCGTCTCTCTCACCTCAAGGGAAGCACAAACTGTCCACACCCTCAGATGCTTCGACGCTCTGAGATTGAACTCCAGTCCCTTCGGTTCTCTCCAAGGGCTGCTAAGCCTGGTCGCAAGATGGCAGCCTGTGAGCTGCCCGAGCCCTGGACCCCTACAACTGACTACCGTGCTCGGCAAAGAAACACACAACGCCGCCATAGCAGGTAGCTCACTTTCGCTGCTACAGGGCAACTCACATTGGGAAAGCAGCTCCCGTCCCGTTCCAGAAAGATCGACAAATTCAGAGCTTTGAGACCACTTCCATCGCTCCCCTTCCTCTCGTGTGAAGAACACTGGCGCATCAATCATGCGAGGTCAACATTAATGGATTCCCAGGCATGGAAGCGCCATCTGATCCAAAACACTTGCAGTAAACGACAAAAACACAAACACAAACAAATTTTTAAAATAAGAAAAACATAGTAATAAACAACAGAACAACAACAGCAACAACACTTCACACCTTGCACGGATACTACCAGGGGTTCCAAACTAGCTTCGTCACTCGACCACACCACAACAAATCATCACGATCCCGCAGATACTAACCCACCCCAGACACAGCTCTCGCACAAAAGGGCCGGTGACGTGATTCCGCATCACCTACCTAAAATTAGCAAAGGCGGATCATGCCAGCGACCTCAAAAAAATGAAACCTAACTGGAAAGATCCGAGACTTTTCTGATGGCTACTCTGATTCGATTGGGCCGGGTCCAGAACCAGAGCGCGCACGTGAATCTCGGGAGTGACGAGTGGCGTATGACTGTGCCAACCCGGATGGGTCACGCTTATCTGGGTGCATTCCGCTGACGGAGCTCGCGTCTCGGTACGTGTCGATCCCTCGCCCAGCGGCCCACAGTGACGCCACTCGCAACGCGGGGCGGAGATCTCAAGTACCCAGCTTCCGCTTGCGAATTGCTCGCGCCTCTCGCGCCGCAGCTTGCCCTCCGCGTTCAGGCTTGCTCGATCTGTGCATCCATGCAGTAGCTGTGGCTCCGGATCTGCGCTCTGGTGGCGCCGCACCATCGTCCTGTCCTCACAATCCCCGTGTCTAGGTTCTCCGTGGCGGTAAGAACCTAGACACGCGAGTGCGCAGACTCGCCGCTTGTTTCTGTCGGTGAAAATTTCGGTGAATATTGCCGGTGCAGGCCAACTTGTATGTCCAGCACAACAATAATTTTTTCTGCAAGCGTTGACGGAAAACACACATTTCTTGTGTATTCTTGACATATCTGACGTGCAAGTGTTGAATTCTTTGCCTCCTTTTTCAATGTTTCAATTGTTTTGAGTGTTGATTGTCATGGTTTAAAGAGCATAATTGATTTTTTATTGGGATGGAGTAAATATGTGAAGAAAATGTTTGACTCATTAATATTCAAGTTTGAATATTTATTGATAAAAACAAGCATGTAAGATTTAGAATATGATTGTCATATCACAATGGATGGCTTTAAAAAGTATTATGTACAATTTTATATATTTTTGTCAATATGAATATATATATATATATATATATATATATATAATTTAGTTAAATAATACAAAAATGTTTATTGAAATTTATGCATTAGCTTCAAATTGTTGAAAGCATTTAATGCAACTGCCTTTCTATACCATTCATTGTAGTAAATACTCAACACTATAGCTATAGTGTTGAAGTTTAGTGGGGAGCTACTATTTATCTTCTCCCCTTCTCTATGTATATAATACACAACCACTTCAATATAGACAAACTTGAAGCTCTTTCAATTTCTTCTCAACATCTCTCTCAACTCTTTCTAAACACATTATCAATACGAATCTCTTATTTTAAATTTTAGATCTTCTTTGTATGTCTCTTCTTTGAAGTTTTCTTCATTTCTTTTTGGACATGTCTTCCTTTGTTTCTAGTTTAGATTTGCTCCCACTCTTCTACCTCAATTTAGAGATATCATTCCTAATTTTCCTATTTTGTGATTTTATCTTCAATACTATTTTTATGGTGTAAATTTGCTGCATCAATACTTTAATACTTACTACTGCCTTGTTTAAATTGTGATCTTGTAACCTTTAACCTTGGCTCTTATTTTTCTTCTTTGATTTTTTTTTATAATATATTTTTTTAATTTTAAATATGTTATTATTTTCTTCTAATTATATATTGATAATTTCTTTTGCTTTATTACTCATTCCTCAGCCTTTTAATCTTAAATAGTTTCTATCTTATCATTTTTTTCATTTTTCATTAATTTTTTAGTTTCATTGTGGTTTTTGCTTTATTTTTCTTTGATTTTAATTGTAACTACCCTTTCATTATATATCCATCAAAAATAAATACTTCTACATCATCTACTACCTCTATTGCAGTTACCTCCACAAAGAAACTAATGAATCTTCAACCTTCAAGCTCTTCTTTTCTCGCCATTGGCTGCTAGTGGAAGTAACTATCTCTTGTAGGCAAGAACAATAAAGGCTAACCTATTTGCGGAGTAGCTTTTTGATACGATTCCATTTGAAGAACTTTTTATTGTAAGTGCTTTAGTTCCTATTCCTATTCGTTGGAAAGCATTGCTTCTTCTTTGTCATTACCTTGCTTGTGCTCTCTAAGAGTAGTATTTGGAACTGGAGGATCTTGCTGAACTTTGAAAAAAGCTCAGATCTAGGTTTGACCATCAGAAGACTATTTTTCTTCCACGGGCCCATCATAATTGGATGCACTTACGAGTGTTGGATTTTTCAATTTTAAGTGCTTTTAATAATAAGATGTATTATATTGTCTCACAATTGCAATTGTGTAGATAAACTATCTTAGAAAAATAAATGATTGAAAAAACCCTTTTTACTTTTTTTCTAACATTTATTATATTTGCAAAACAATATTGGAACATGAAATTTTAGAGCCACTTTAAACTCATGTCTCATCTGCTTCTTATAGAAAAATAGAATGAACTCCTCTTGTATAATGTAGAGGCTTACCCTATTGGAACTATGGTTCTAAAATCCCATGTATTCAATGCATCACAATCTAAAGGTAGATTACAGAAATGTGGGAAAGGTATTTATAAGTACCAAGGTAGTCATGGTTGTAACCATCATTATCTAAAAGAAAAAAAATAAGCATTCAACCACTTATTATGGTGATAGATGCTAATCAAAGATGCGCTCTTGCCACAAATGTGGTATAACTAGACATCTAGTACATGCATGCCAGACTTTTAAATATTTTGTCAAGATATTCTAGAAAAACAAAAAACTCTAAGTTACAACGCGTGAAATTCATATCATAGATGCTTCTATGGATCCATTTGAAAATGATGATTTGGAGGCTTATATGATTGTAAAAATCTATATTAATGAGTCTCATGATGCGCTCATAGAATCTCCAATAATACATACTATCCTATGAGATAAGAGGTTTTTTGCTACAAATAAATTTTCAACTTGGCAAATTAAAAATTTAATGACTATAGTTGGATCAAATGTACTTTGATTCCAAGAGGGACTAATGATGGTAATATTGCTTGAGGGCTCTATTATTAAATATAAATATATGATTTTTGCTCCCTCTACACCTTAAAGTCTAATCACCTATTAAGATATGCATGTCAATGGTTTTTATTTCTCGATTGCCATTCTAGATAAGTGAGAGGCTTTGGTTCTTGCGAAGAACAATAAAATTGTTGAAAAAGCTTTTGCTGCAGCAAGTGGCTTATACGAAATTATAAACTGACTTCTAATTATATCTTTTTTTATAAATCTATTAATAAGAGTCGTATTTCTCTTTGGTATGGACAATTAGAACATTCAAGATCCATATTATTTAAGAAGATAATTTCATATTTAATTGGACATAATTTAAGATGTGCAGATGCAAATTCTATAGAATTATGTTAGACATGTATATAAGGTAAAATGATTGTCATGCCTTCAATTTAAAAACTTTTGAGAGAATTACTATCAATGCTTGAGCAGCTACATACAGATATTTGTGGTCCTATTAATCCACTCTTTAGCCTATTTTGCTATTTTCTAATCTATGTTGATGTATCAAACAAACAATTACATATTTCATTACTATCAATGCAAAATATGGTATTTACTAATCCTCTATCAAGAACAAGAACTTGATGAAAGCAAATAAACATATGAAACTTTTATTAAGAAGTTTAACAAAATAAAAGTAAAGAATGATGTATATTAAAAGAAATTAGAATGGCTATTGCTATAAGACAAGAAAACTATAGACTCTTGAAATTAAACTAGAAGCAAGAAAGGAGTTGACAAGAATGAAGAAGACTTCATTCTTGTCTCTATTTATATTATCTATCTAAGAGCTATGTGGCAGTATTCTATAGGACATCTTATACGTGTCTAATTTACAAGACACATATCAAACTTGCACGACAAGTTTCCTACATGTGCGCCACGTATTTGGCTTGTTCTACAAGCTATCAATATGTGCGCCACGTATTTCACTTGTTCTACAAGCTACCAATATGTGCGCTATGTGGTTAGCTTGTTGATCAAGTTTTTAACCTACCAATCACCTATAGACATGTATAAAGGTGATTCCACGTCTATGAAGCTTTTAGGAAGCTACTCTATGAGATATTATCAAATCAATTTATTTTATCTACTTCTATTGGTCTATATTAATTAGATAATTATTGGAATAAATCTTATGTCCATGACATTATCCCCTCTTCTAGGGACAAGTTCCACGAGGAGCGGTGATTACATGTTGAGAAAGTCTAGAATACGTCAACTTGTACTTGCCACATACTCTGTTCTTTGTTCCCTTCGAAGGCAGTTGATAGGTCCTTTCAGCCATTGATAATGTCCCATACAAAGGTGAGAGGACCACCCTGTTATTTGATCATTGTTTAGGCCTTCATAACTCATTTCAAAGAAAACATTAGGAATACCATTAAAAGTAGTTTCTACCTCTAAAAGTATCACCAAATATCGAGAGTCTCTTCTAAGGTCATGATATCAAATACGTTGTATTTTGCCATCAATCCAAGGAAGAACATGTTGTTCTTAAGGATCCTCATCTCTATTCCGTCATCTTCAAGGTTGTGATAGTCGTAATGTCTCATCCGATAAATCAACAAATAAAGGTTCTTCAGTTGAATCCATTGGTTGTTGGTTCTCCATCTCCTTAACATCACAAATACAAAGAAGCTATACACAAGGATAGAAAGTAGAATATTATCTTGCCTAGATTGTGTTTCTTTTATAGAGAAGGTCCTCATCTTGATTTTGATAGATGTCATTGATGAAAAGCCTTTACTTTCCTTATTGCATTTGCAAGATTCTTTATTGGTTCCCATGTGCATTCACTAATATTGTATCTGTGCCAATAAACAAGATATTCTAACCTATTTTGGTGCCGCCTTGAATCTAAGACTTTTTCCACTTCAAATTCTTCATTATTGTCCATGTTTATAGGAGGAGGTGGCACTTGTCTTCTTCTTGATATATTCACTATCTTATATGGTTTAAGAAGAAACACGTGGAATACAGGATGGATTTTCATGGACTCCGATAGATATAATTGTCACGGACATACATATAGTTATCTATATAATTAAGTAGAACTAGGTAAAAGTAGATAAAAGTAGATTAACTCTATAATATCTTCTAGAGAAACTTCCTAGAAGCTTCATAGATGCTGCTTTGACCGTATAGGTGTCCATAGTTGATTTTTTGGTTAAAAACTTGGTCAACAAGTTAACCATGTGCCACACATGTTAATAGCTTATTCTTC